>PITA01005626.1:85417-108678 GCA_004023965.1 Spilogale gracilis | reverse complement strand
ACAGGAAGACGTCTTCCCCTTGTTTTTGCCGGGACCTTCCTCCAGTCAATTTTTCTGTCGGATCCCTCAGCCCTATTTCCAAGGAGAAAATTCCTGCTGTGGCTTCTAAGTAACGAAATGCTTAGGAAAACAACACTTTGTTTTTAACTGTTGCCCCAACCTAAAAAGGACTAATCCAGGTGGGGAGTTTCTAATTTTTATGGTTAACCTGTGTGGATGACTGTGTTTCTACCCGTTCTGCGAAAGGTTTTTCTTCCAGTTTAGGCCTCATAGAGCCTTCTGGACTTGTAGGAAATGGAATTAATTTTAATGCCATTTTTGTCGGTTAATAAGCCAAGTGGATCAGACAGGTCAAGTTCTTGGTGTTCTGAAAACCTTTGGGATGGTGTGTGGACTTGCATTCTGGCCTGTCTTCCCCAAGCTGGGAGAATTGGGACAAATTTAAATTCTATTTTCTGTCGATTAGGAAAGCCAAGTGCTCAGTGGTGAGCACAGAACTTTGAAGTAAGCTCATCAAACACAGATAAAAATCACACGGTGGCCTTATGGTAAATGCAGACTCTAGGTATTTTCCAGACCCTAATCATTCCACTACCAACACACTTTCTTGAGTCTGCATATATTATTTACTATTTTATTTAAGTGGACTCACTTTTGAAAAGCATAAATGAATTTATTTGAAAGAAAATGTTAAATAATTAAATGGAAAAACCTTATAACTCGCTATGAATAGAAAGTAATTAAAAACTTAGGGTTGCCTGGGAGCTTCAGCTTATTAATTGTCCGCCTTCCCCTCAGGTCCTGATCCCAGGGTCCTGGGATCCAGTCCTGCCTGGAGCTCCTTGCTGGATGGAGAGCTGCTTCTCCTTCTGCCTGCTGCTCCTCCTGCTTGTGCTCGTACTCTCCCTCTCTGACAAATAAATAAATAAAATCTTAAAGAAAAATACATTAAAACAAAATGTAATTAAGTATCAACTAGATACAGTTGCCTACTGAGAATCTGAGACTTTGTAAAAAGGGAGACAGAGAGGTGGCTAGCAGTATCACATGGGGTTCTCTTTATATAATCAGGAGGATTAAAGAGCATTAAAAGGGTAATAATTTTCTCACTTTGAGACTTGAGGTTATTTATTTTGCTCCTCACGCCAATCCTTTTATGGACCACTAGGAGAGCAGTGGGTACCAGGGCCATGCTTTGGAAAGGACTACCTTAGAAGCAAGAGACGAGAATCTAAAATGTTTTGAGCATTTTGGAAAATTCCATTTAGGTATTTAGTAAAACTGAATATATGATGCAAATAGCTTCAATCCTAGGCATATGCCCTAAAGATGTGTGTACATCAGTATATCAGAAGACATAAGCTAGAATGTTCATGGCAACACTATTCTAATGGCACAGAGATAAAACTACACAAATGCCCATCAACCATAGAAGGGACGAATAAATTAGGAATTAGGCTATCATTAACACTATACAACAATGATTGTGAGTGCAGGGCAATGTCATGCAGCAATGTGGGTGAGTTTTACAACATGATATTGAGTGAAAGAAGCCAGACATGAAAAGATAAACACTGTTTGATTCCATTTATATGAAGTTCAAAAACAGGATGTCAGAATGGTGGTGACCTTGAGAAAACAAGAATTGGGAGAGGGTAATGCGAAGACAAGAGTGGGGTGCAAGTAGTATTTTATCTGTTGACCCTGCTTAAAGTTAATAGTTGTATTTACTTTGTGAGCATTCATGAAGCTGTACACTATGATTTGGGCACTTTTAAATGTCATACTCCAAGTAAAAGTATATACAGCCAGGGGCTACAAATTTCTCAATCATTTCCCCTTAGTACCTTCCTTGTGTTTAATTGGTGCTCATAATGTGTTTGTGAACAGATGTTTTTTTGTTTTTGTTTTTAAGATTGTATTTATTTGACAGAGAGAAACACAGCGAGAGAGGGAACACAAACAGGGGGAGAGAGAGAGGGAGAAGCAGGCTTCCCGCCAAGCAGGGAACCCGATGTGGGACTCGATCCTGGGTCTCCGGGATCATGACCTGAGCTGAAGGCAGTTGCTCAACCAACTGAGCCACCCAGGTGCCCCAGTGAACAGATGTTTGAAAAGGAAAGGGGACATTAATGTTGGAGCTCAAAATCATACTGTAGTCGGAAATGGAATATTATTCAGCCATAAAAAGGAAGGAAGGATTGATACATACTGTAATATGGATGAACCGAAATAAAACATGCTGAGTAAAAAAAGCTAGACCCAAAAGGCCAAATGTTGTATGACTTGTTTCATACGAAATATGTAAGATAGATAAAGTCATAGAAATAGAAAGCAAATTGGTAATTGCCAAGTGCTATGAGGAGGCGGCAGGGGGACTGACTGCTTAATGGGTGCAGGGTTTTCTTTCGGGGGTGATGAAAATGTTTTGGAACTACATAGAAGTTGTGATTGCACAACATTGTGAATGTTCTTAATATCACTGGGTGGTGCATTTTAAAATGACTAATGATTTGTGAATGTTACTTCAATTTTTATTTATTTGTTATTTTTATTAACATATAATGTTTTGTTGCTTCAGGGGTACAGGTCTGTGAATCATCAGTCTTACACAATTCACAGCACTCACCCTAGCACATACCCTCCCCAATGTCCATCACCCAACCACCCTATCCCTCCTCCTCCCCATCAGCCATTACTTCAATTTTAAAAAAAGAAATAGGAATTAAGAACAAATACAAAAAGATACTATGGTCTAGCCCAGTGATTTTTAAACAAGCAAATGGAGACTTTTAGAGATGGTGAGGCCTTCCCAAAGTCAACATACGTGGTTGGAAGCAAGAAACCAGAGTATCCTCATGCCTGACCCGCCAGCCAGTACAGGAGCTGGAAAAGGTAACGGGGTGGAGGCAGAGAAAAGGCAAGGGGGAGCTTTGTCTTTCCATGTTCCTTATACCCATAGCCCTTTACTGTCCACCTCTCCTTTTCTCTAGCGTTTTGGAGGGCACCTCTTCTCTATTTTATGCGCCCCCGGTTTGGTTTCCACACAGAGGCAGCTTGATTCATAATTAAAGTTCACTATGATGTAAATCACAGTGCAAACAAAACAACAGAGCAGACTGGCGTTTCCTCATGATTTGGCTTCTTCATCTTGGTTTCAGTTTTAAAGGTTAGAAGCTTCAGTTTTATCTCTTTGGGTGGGGCCTGTTTAGGCTTAAAACTGACAGTACTGTCCAGTTTCCATGGCTTCCATTTCGTCCATCCTCTCCCAGCTGCCATTCAGGTTAGAGTGTGGATTCTGCATGCCCCCGCCCCAAGCTCAGTTTAGCTTTGTGAATAATGCATTTTCTTTCCTATTTAGGTTCCAGATAGAGACTTATGTGTTGGATGAATTTGCATCAATTAGCAATGTGATTTTAATCAGTTAATAAACATCTACTGAGTGGATCATACAGGCCCTGCTCCCAAGGAAGTCCATGTGTATCCAGGGAACATTGAGTAAAGATTGTAAAAAATCCAAAATCCAAAGTCCATCATTTTAAGGAGCATAAAAGAGGGTGAGAGCAGACTGCTGGGTTCCAACACCAGTTCTGCCATTTAGCACTTAATTCTCTTGGGCAAATTACCCCTGCCTGTTCTTCTATCTGAAAAATGGGAGTAATATTAACACCTCCCCCAAGGGGTGTTGGGATGAATAAGTGAGTTAAGTTTTAAAGCACTTAATAATAGGGTTGTGTTCAAACGAGGCTGATTTCGCACCAAGCATCGAGAATTATATTGGCCTGGGCCAGGGTCACTTAACAAGAGAGAGTGCGGCCCCTCTTAATTTCTCAGGCTAGTTTTTATATGGTGACCCACCCACCCCCTCCCCAGATAATAAGCTGACTTGAGTTAATTTGCACTTCTATTGCCCCTGGAACTGGGAGGTTGAGGGCCTTTGGGCTTTCCCACCTGAGCCCATGTACCATCAGGGACCACCCACTCTTAGTTTGCATCTCTATACCTCCTCAGACAGGAGGTTAAGAGGGTTAACTGATTGGGCGCCTCCCCCAACCTGGCTCACCTTTGTTTTCCAGGGGCTCTTTGCCTATTACACCTGGAGCTGTTTTTCTGGGTAAACAAGATGGCAGCTTGGATTTCTAAATAAGTCCTTACACTTAACACAGTAAACAGGTACAGAGTACTGTCCGTGTTTTTCATATTAAAAGAAAGAGTCCAGGCAAAGTGCTATGAGAGTTTAGGGAAACAGAGCTCAAGAAGAGTCTCAGAGAAGGAAAAAATGTTCTCAGAATAGATTGTGTCCTCCAGGGAGAAATGGAGGAAGATGAAGGAAAAGATGGCAGATAGAAGTAATTGATGACCTTTGTTCCTTTAGTTTGTTATCTTTGTCAGCCAACATTTATTGAGAACTATGGGGCCAAGATCTAGGCTGAATACAGTTACTAATATGATCTCCACGCAACCCTGGGAGGTAGGTACTGTTTTAAATTCACCATCCCCATTTCATAGGTGGGGATACTGAGGCTTAGGGAGGTTTAGTAGTTTGTCCATATTCTCACACTGGAAAGGGAAGGATCCAGGATTTAAACTCCTTTTATTTAGGGCACCTGGGTGGCTCAGTTGGTTAAGCAACTGCCTTCGGCTCGGGTCATGATCCTGGTGACCCGGGATCGAGCCCCACATCAAGCCCCACATCAGGCTCCCTGCTTGGCGGGAAGCCTGCTTCTCCCTCTCTCACTCCCCCTGCTTGTGTTCCCTCTCTGGCTGTGTTTCTCTCTGTCAAATAAATAAAACCTTTTTTTTTTTTTTTTAATAAACTTTTATTTATTTATTTCATAGAGCAATAGCAAAAGAGGGAACACAAGCAGGGGGAGTGGGAAAGGGAGAAGCAGGCTCCCCACTGAGCAGGAAGCTCCATGCGGGACTTGATACCAGGACATGACTTGAGCCAAAGACAGAGGCCACCCAGGTGCCCTGCAGAACCACTTCCTAACACAATGTTGTCTCCTCTCCTGCTGTATTTGTTGGAGCATAAAGTGCTGGATGGTGCTTCACAGGAAATGTTTGTAAGAAGGTGGTCTGTGTCAGAGCACGGGGGAGTATTAACCATTTACCCATTGGTAAAATGTCCCCAAATACTCGGGTCCTGAGTCCGACACAGATGCTGTCCTTTATGTGTTCTGCTCTTTTCTTTTTTCTTTTTTTTTTTTTTTAAGATTTTACTTGAGAGAGAGAGAGAGAGCATGAGTGCAGAGAGGGGCAGGGGGAGAGGGAGAAGCAGACTCCCCACTGACATGGAGCTTGATGTGGGACTGGATCCCAGGACCCAGAGATCATGACCTGAGCGCAAGTCAGACATTTAACTGACTAAGCCACCCAGGCGCCCCTTTCTGATCTTTTGGATCAGCAATTCTAGTTATTCTGCCCGTGCAATTGATGTTTACCACTGTGGAGACTTGCTGCTCTATTTTCAGACTCTTTCTTCTAGGTTTTGTCTGTTCCTGTCTTCCTGCAGAGTCTGTGAGAGAAAGGTACCCACTGAGATGTGACAACCAAAAATGTCTCCAGACATTGCCAAATATCCCCCAGGGGACCAAATCATCCCCAGTAGTGAAAACCACTGCTCTCATGGTTAATGGCACAGGCTCTGCAGCCACTAGGACATGGGATCACATTCTCCTTTTGTCATTTATGGTCTTAGAGGGTAGGGTGCCTGTCTCAGGAATCAAGCATCCCTAGATGAATTGCTAAGCTTTTCCCTGTTTCTGCATCTGTAAGATGAGAATAATTGTCATGTCTACCTCAAAGCATCAGCTGGATGGAGAGAGCCAATGCATGCAAAATGCTTGGGCGGGGGGTACTTGGCCCAGAGTAGGCTTCGATAGATATGGGTTATTATATGGCCCACCAGCAGACAAGACCCATTTTCCAACAGCAGGCGCAGACTTTGAATACATTTCATTTTTCTCAAAGTGATGAAGTTGCTCTTCTTCCTTTCATTCAGGAATGAAGAATAAGGCTTTTGCACAAGCTCTGATCTCCAAATATCTCTTCTGGACACTAGAGGGACTTGAAGTCAAGGAAATTAAGAAGTCAAATAGCGAACCAGCTACCTGTGGCTCAATCTTCTCTGCCTAACAGAATGCCTGCTCTTGAACTCTGCTCTTACTCGAGGGATTTTGAATTTTTTTTTTCTTTTAAAGCTAACTCTGAGGGATAAGGGTGACCATAGTGGTAAGACACTTGTCAGACCCCCATCTACCTGAGATGAGTTTTAACTATGATTTGGAAGAAATACTGCCCATATCTAATATTGATGGAGAGGTCTGTTTCTTGTTGGGATCCACTAGCTTAGTACAATTTTTTTTTTAAAAGGTCTCTTTATCAGATGGAAAGCATAAATTTCTTCTGTATTGACTTATATGTCTACATTGTGTGTGTGTGTGTGTGTGTCTAAATTTGTTGTGTTTCCTTTTTTCTTTTTTTTTTTTTAAGATTTCATTTATTTATTTGACAGAGAGAAACACAGCCAGAGAGGGAACACAAGCAAGGGGAGTGAGAGAGGGAGAAGCAGGCTTCCCGCCGAGCAGGCAGCCTGATGTGGGGCTCGATCCCAGATCTCCGGGATCATAACCTGAGCCGAAGGCAGTCGCTTAACCAACTGAGCCACCCAGGCGCCCCTGTTGTGTTTTCTTTTTAAGATATGGTTTAATTTTCATCTGTGGAATGTACTGCCTTCTAGGTGTCTTTCTGCTTTTTCCCTTAATGTAATTCAAGCTAAGACATTTTGTTATTTGTATCTCCATAAATCTCAGTTGCTCCAAAAGTCATTCTTCACGTTGGCATTTTAAGCACACTCAATAAAGCATTACTGTTTCCTTCACATCAAGCAGAGGCCCAACACAGGAGCATAATTTTCGAGTCTTTTGGCTACTGGAGATGGAGAGGAAGTCCCACTGCTTATCACTTCTTTTCCAGACAGGAAGTTGAGGCAGCTCCCTGTGGCTAATGAGCTTTCTTCAAGTCACACAGGGATTCATTGGCTGTGGACCTTTAGAACCAAGAAGCTTCCAGTGGACATGCTGGTCCCCTGGTCTGCTGTTCTCTGTCTCAAGCCTGATTTCTTTTGTTCTAAAGGGAATGAAATGCCCTAGACTCCCCAGCTCAGAGGCCCAGAAGGAATTTTATACAAGCGCTTTCCAGTGGTCCGTTCAGAACTGCAAAGTGAGCAGCCTTCAGCTCATCCCAGGCTGCAGCCAGAAACTTCCCCCAAAACGGTAAGCAGAGTCCTCTAGTCCTTCATTCCATGCAAACATAACCTGACTGGCGTTTAATCACCAATATCAACACTGTCCCGCCAGCCTTCCCTGCCCACCTCTCCCATCCATCTCCCAGGCGCCTAGAAAGCGCCCAACACAGGCCTTTTTGGTTCTCCTCACTCTTGTCAGATTACATTGGTATTCTTTGTTGCCTTGTCTGGGTCTTAGCCATACTGTGAACTTTTTTTTTTTTTTTTTTTTTAAGATTTTATTTATTTGAGAGAGAGAGAGCGCACACAAGAAGGAGAAGGTCAAAGGGAGAAGCAGACCCTCCACCGAGCATGGAGCCCAATGTGGGACTCCATCCCAGAACTCCAGGATCATGCTCTGAGCCGAAAGCAGATACTTAACCAACTGAGCCGCCCAGGTGCCCCATACTGTGAACTTCTTGAGGATAGATCTCCTGTCTCACTCGTCTTTGTGGTCCTAATGGCTAGGCTAGTGCCTGCCTCACAGCAACTGCTCAAAAAAAGTTTGTCAAGTGAATGAATAGGCAGTGGCTGGCATGGTGGCCAGAATGTTCTTTTCCCACTCGTTCTGGAAAAACATCTTTTTATTTGGCTTTCTCTAGCTGTCACAGCAAGGACACAAATTGTTCTGCTAAAGGAAGAAGACAAACTGACCCCATCCACATCATCAAAGAGGAGAAAATCACTGAATTTCTACCTTTTGAGTTTGAGAGAAGAATTTTTGGATCTTTTTGAGGGAAAGGCAAATGAAAAGATAAATGCTGTTTTCTCTGGTGATTAGGAAAATACCTCCCTGGAACCACAAGTTACATTCTGGTAGTTGGGGCTATCATGAGAGATGGCAAACGTGACTGGGTTTTGCTGACCTCTTCCTCTTTCCAGGGCAAAAGCATTCTTTTTTTTTTCTTTTTTTTTTTTTCTTTTCTCATTGACAAGGAGCCCCAAATCCAGCTCTTTCCTGGGTTCAGGGAGGATGAGGGCTCAATGTAGAGCCATGTCTCCCAGCAAAGGCTTCTCCTTTTGAGCCTTATTCCCCAGCATCCCCTGCATTGTCTTATGGTGCTCCAGGATGATCTCTCTAAGGCAGGCAGCAGAGCGATGGAAGGAGTCTGCGGTCCTCAATTTAAACCCCCTGTGGACCATTTCACCCTTCAGAGTCTGAGGGTCTCCGCCTAAGGACACCCACCTCCCAGGCTTCTTGTGAAGCTGTAGAGAGAGAGTGCCCTCCATGCCGGAGGTCTGGGGCTAGGTAGTGTTCATTTCTCCTGGGCATATCGCTCCTCTGCCTTCTCTCTATGCTTTCTTCGGAACCTTTCCCCTCCTTGTCTTTGTTGCCTATCCTTGACCTATTTCCCGCTCTCCAACTTTTTAGAAAGATATTTTATTCTTTAGAACAGTTTTAGATTCACAGCAAAGTTGCGTGAACTTTTCGAGAGTACCTCTCTGTGTGTTGACCCCACACCCACAGGGCCTACTGAGGGCACCCCCGTGGGCGCTGACCCCACACCTACTCAGCCTACCCGCTATCGACAGTCCGCAGCCTGGGTATGTTTGTTACTGTATATGAACCTACACTGATAGGTCATTATCACCCACGGCCATCGTGTATATTAGGGTTCATTCTTGATGTATATTCCATGGGTCTGGACGAATAGGTAAGGACACGCTTCCATTAATAGCTTACTGGAATAGTTTTGCTGCCCTGAACATCCTATGTCTTCCCCCTAACCCTGGTCACCTATATCCCCTTCCAGGAGCCTTGTCTCCCATCCTGCCTACCAACATCTGATGTCCCTTCCACCTTGCACACTTAACAAACATGAAACCAAACTCGTTTTCTCTCTCCAAATTTATTCCTTGCTATCTTCCCTACCCCCAACCAGCACCCAAAGGAGACACGGACTTCTTTCTGCCTCCGTGATTGCCTCCTCCATCCAAGCCTCTATTTGTTCTCCCTGGAATTCTCTCCCAGCTTCTCAGGGGCTCTTGGTGGTCAAAGAGGCTTAGTCCCTTTCATCATCATCTGAGCTTGATTTCACAAGTGAAAGAATACACAACACCGGGTCCAGGCCACTTGTCTTCGGTATCCCTCAGACCTTGCCACTTCTTGGGCTCTGGAGGTTTCTTACTGTCAACACTCAAATCTCTGTGTTGAGGCCTCTTTTCAGAACTGGGGGAGGCAGTGTGCCCATCTCTGCGGCAGAGATGAGAAAGCCCCTGTCCCACAGCCTTACAATGCCCCGATGAAGGGATTTGGGGGGTGACTGAGCTGAGCTGTGTTTCCCGCGGTTTGTGCACAGATTAAGTTCAAGCTGCCCATAGAAATTAGGTCCCCCTCTCTTACCTACCCCTCCTTCACCTCCCCCATAAGCTACTTACATTCTAACCCTCCTCTTGGGGTCTAGGAGAACCCAAACTAGGACACAGCACAACAAAAATTGTAACACAAAATGCTATGGTTCTAGGATTTATTTTTATTTTTATTTTTTTTGTTTAAAGATTTTATTTATTTGACAGAGAGAAACACAGCCAGAGAGGGAACACAAGCAGGGGGAGTGAGAGAGGGAGAAGCAGGCTTCCCGCCGAGCAGGGAGCCCGATGTGGGGCTCGATCCCGGGTCTCCAGGATCATGACCTGAGCCGAAGGCAGTCGCTTAACCAACTGAGCCACCCAGGCGCCCCTGGTTCTAGGATTTAGATGGAAGTATTCTGAATACACTCCTTACTGGGCGTGCTGGTCACAGGAGCCTGGCTGAAAGGTAGCGGACGAATGCCATCCTCTTCAGGCCCCATGAGCTCCTCTCTGTAATGCTAAAGGGAACTGGGTTTGGAGACATCGCAGAAGTCCCATCATGAAGTCTGCCCTGTCTGCCTCCCCACTCTCCCGCTTCCCTGAGGCCTCCTAACCCATCATTCTGCCTCGACTCTCAGCCTCTTTCCCATTTAGTCTCCATTCAGCAACAACAGAGGCTTTTCTTCAAATACTAACCAGGTCATTTCTTGGCCTACTTACAACTCCCTGATGGCCCTCCACTGCATTAGAGTAAAACCCAAATTTGTACAAGAGCCCTACACAATCTGAGCCCCTGCCTCCTTTTAGAAAACTCACATCCGGCTCCTCCCGCCCGTTCCTGCTGCAGCCATATTGGTCTACTTCCACCCCACCCCCCAGCTGTGTTCTTTGGCGGGAATGCTCTCCACTCGCATCTGGCTGGCTCCTTCTCCTAATGGAGGTCACAGCTTAGCTGCCATCCTCCCTGAGAGGACTTCCTTAAGTGTGTGTTCTTTCTTTCTTTTTTAAAGATTTTATTTATTTATTTGACACAGAGAGGGCGCGCACAAGCAGGGGGAGCGGCAGACAGAGGGAGAGGGAGAAGCAGACTCCACATGCATCAGGGAGCCTGGTGCAGGGAGTGGATCCCAGGACCCTGGGATCATGACCTGAGCCAAAGGCAGAGGCTTAACTGCTTAATCGACTGACCCACCCAGGCACCCCGATAGGGGAAAGACCACTTCCATCTCGTTCATTACTCTGTCCTCAGCACCTAGCACAGCCCCTGGCGTATGGTAGACTCCTCACCAGTTTAGAAGAATCTGGCTAAAAGCTCACATACGTAGATATTTCTGACCTCCCCTTCAGACCTGTCCCCTAAATGCCTCTTGCAGCCTTCATCAACATAATTCTTTTGGTAATAAATTCTGTGTGTTTTATCACAAACCTTCTTCTACTATCTGATACATGTTGTGTCTTCATCATTTCTGGTGGCTGTCCTAGTTTGCAGATTGAATGACTGTTGACTTCACTTTTCTCAAGCCCCTCATTACTTGAGAGAGGATTTGCTAAAAATAAGGACATTCTTTTATGTAATCACTATGCTACAATGATCAAAATCAGGGATGTTAATATTAACACACTATTACCTCATCCCCAGAACATATTCAAATGTCATCAGTCATCCCAACAGCGTCCTTGGTAGCTAGCCAACAGTCTTGCCTGTCCCTCCATGAACCAATCCAAAAGCACACTTCATATTTGGTTGTCTGGTCTTTTTAGTTTCCTACAACCTGGAACAGTTCCTCAGTGTTTTTTTTTATTTTCCTTGACCCTCGCAGTGTTGAAGAACAGAGTCTGGCTCTTTGGTAGCTTGTCCCTCAGTTTGCTTGCCTGGTATTTCCTCATGACTGGATTTGGGTTCCGCGTTGTTGACGGGACTACGTCTGCAGTGATGTTCCAGAACATACTTAACCAATCGGTCGGTGGAGGTCTGCATTTTCTCAGGTTTTCCCTCACATTATGATCTTTACACCCTTGTAACCAATTTTTATACATTTTTATCCATGTCTTTAGGACATATTTCCAGAAGTGAAACTACTATGACTAAGGATTCTGTGTGTATTTATGATTTTTGTTATGTTTTGCCAAATTGTCTTCCAGAACGGCTGTGCTGGTTTACACTCCCCCCACAGTGAGTGAAAGTGGTGGTTTCTAGATTTTGCCAACACTGGATTCAAACAGGTTTTTGTTTTGTTTTGTTTTTAAAAGATTTTATTTATTTATTTATCTGAGAGAAAGAGGGAAAACAGGGATAAGGAGAAGCAAATTCCCCACTGAGCAGAGAGCCTGATGTGGGCCCTCGATCCCAGGACCCTGAGACCATGATCTGAGCCGAAAGCAGAGGCTTCACACACTGAGCCACCCAGGCGGCCCTGAATCCAAATATATATTTTTTCAATTTAATTTATTTATTTGGCAGAGAAACATAGCTAGAGAGGGAACACAAGCAGGGGGAGTGAGAGAGGGAGAAGCAGGCTTCTCAATGAGCAGGGAGCCTGACATGGGACTCGATTCCGGGACCCCGGGAACTGAAGCAAGGGCAGACGCCCAATGACTGAGCCACCCAGGCACCCCAATCTAAACAGTTTTTTTTTTTTAAAGATTTTGTTTATTTATTTGATAGAGAGATCACAAGTAGGCAAAGAGAGCAGAGGAAGCAGGCTCCCTGCTGAGCAGAGAGCCCGATGTGGGCCTCGATCCCAACTGAGCCACCCAGGTGCCCCCCCCCCCCATTTAATTTCTTGTATGTGTGACTGGTTGGTCTCAAGAGTTTAGAAGCTATTTAAAGGCAGGGCTTGCGTGTCTTGTTCATCTTTGATCTCCCATGGCACTTACCTAGGCTTTCTGATTCACAGTCTCTCAGTAAATGTCAGAGGAAGGAAATAAGATATGATTGAATGAAGATACTGTATGTGATTGTCAGATTCTGCTCTGACATGTGGGGCTACCAAAAATGGCATTCATCCTGGCATCCCAAAGTCTGAGCCCTTCCTAGGCTACATTAGCGAGCGGTCCAGCCTTTGGTTTCCATTCCACAGCTTCTGCAGAGCCCCAGAGAATCTTAAATTTTGTCCATTTTGGTCCCAGGTATGCTCTTCACCTCAAACCTCCACCTCACTGCAGACAACTGCTCTGGGCTCCTCAGCTCCCTTTTTGCCCAAGCTTCTCTGGGCTGCTGCTAGTCTTCTCCACAGACCTTTGGGTCTTGGCGTGGTTACCTGCCTTTCTTTCAGTTCCCTAGTCCCAGCTAAGACAAGTGATTGTTTTTTGTTTTGTTTTGTTTTTTAAGATTTTATTTATTTATTTGACAGAGAGAAACACAGCCAGAGAGGGGAACACAAGCAGGGGGAGTGAGAGAGGGAGAAGCAGGCTTCGCCGAGCAGGGAGCCCGATGCTGGACTCGATCCCGGGTCTCTGGGACCATGACCTGAGCTGAAGGCAGTCACCCAACCAACTGAGCCACCCAGGCGCTCCGACAAGTGATTGTTTTAAAATGAAGGCGGGGGTGGGGGGTATCTGGGTGGCTTAGTCGTTAAGTGTCTTCCTTTGGCTCAGGTCATGATCCCAGGGTCCTGGGATTGAGCCTCGCATCGGGCTCCCTGCTTGGTGGGAAGTCTGCTTCTCCCTTTTCCACTCCCCTTGTTTGTATTCCCTCTCTTGCTGTGTCTCTGTCAAATAAATAAGTAAAATCTTAAAATAAAAATAAAAATAAAAATAAAATAAAATAAAATAAAATAAAATAAAATAAAATAAAGGCATGGGGATAACAGATGGGAATTACAATGCAGATGAAGGCAAAGATCAAGCAGGACATGAGCCGTCCCGTTCATATATTCTATCACCTTTCTAGCTTCACTGGGGCCCCATTAGGGACCATTTTACTCCTTTTGCTATATCTCTCCTTCTCTCATATTGCAGGAATCTGCTCCCACATGGAGCACCATTGATCTTGCTTGCATTTCTTCCCTTAGCCCTCCTGCAGCCCTCCCCCATTCTTGGCCTCCCCCAGAAAGAGAATGATCCCCAGCCATGAGCTGCCTCTCTAGGGAGACATTCTTTTAGAGAATTAGGCAGCACAATTAAATCCTCACTATTCCCAGTTTCTCCATTCCAGAGTAGGAATTTGACTTCATTTTCAAACAACCAAAAGCTCCTCAAAGTGTTTCCCCCAAATAAAAGAGTCTTCTTCCCCTCCTATGAATTTTTCCTCCGTCCTTTCTGCGACAAGGAGAACAACGAAAAAGCGCTTCCTGTTGGCTTCACCAGGTTGTGATTCCTTTTAGTTATCAATGTTTCGGGACAGGTGGTGCCAGGACACCCAGCATATAGCACATATCCCCAACTTTTCCATGTCCCAGGCCTTATTATGGGCTCTACCTCTCAGCTCTGTTAACGTGATTGGGTGAGGGGCCCCAGATCCTGTACAAGAAGCTGCTTTTCATTTCTCCAAGGCTTTGAGATGCTGGAGCCAGAGGGTGAGAGGCTGAGCAGAGGTGGGACAGGAGACCGTGCTGAAAGTAAAGACTCTGCACAGTTTTTGCCCTGCACTTGGTGCCCCCAACCCCAGAAGTGGGAAAAGTGATGTAGCTCAGGGAGGAAGGAGGGTGGGAGGCCTGTGGGAGGGAAGTTTGTGGAACAAGACAGTGGGGCAGCACAGCTCCTAGTTTGGAGTTTCCTGATGGGGAGAGGCTAATGTGGCTCAACCCTTTTTCCTTCAGAAGAGTCCTGCCCGGGGCGCCTGGGTGGCTCAGTTGGTTGGGCGACTGCCTTCGGCTCAGGTCATGATCCTGGAGAGCCGGGATCGAGTCCCACATCGGGCTCCCTGCTTGGCGGGAAGCCTGCTTCTCCCTCTCTCACTCCCCCTGCTTGTGTTCCCTCTCTGGCTGTGTTTCTCTCTGTCAGATAAATAAAATCTTAAAAAAAAAAAAAAAAAGAAAGAAGAGTCCTGCCCAATGCCAAGCAAGGCAGTCTCCCTGCTATCCCTCCTCACTCCCCTTGTCATTGAGCTTGCCGACCTACGGTCCTCTATTTATCCTTTCTGCCTCCTCTCCTTTGCCTCTCCCTCTGTCTGTTCATCTCTCCCCACCTTCTCGGACTCCTGCCGTATTTTCTCTTACCTACAAGATTACTGTCCCTCAGTAAACACATAACAATGTCCCTGCCCTTTGGGAAAACCATGCAGCAGAGTAGAAACAGTGGTGCATATAGAATCAGGGACTGGTCTTGGAGTCCCACCCCTGCACCTTTCTGGTTAGGTGTCTTTTATTTCTCTGGCCTATAATTTCCTCGTACTTAAAATTGGACTAGTAAGATCTATGTACTTTTCAGGTAGTTTGTACCTCGTTCAGCACATTAATATTGTTCATCACTTGCTCTGATCTAAGTATTCAACTATTACTTGGATTAAATTTTCTTTTATTCAGGTAAAATTCATGTAACATAAAGTCAATCATTTCATTTATTTTAAAGATCTTTTTACTTATTTTTAAATTTTTATCTATTATTATTATTTTCTTAAGATTTTTTTAAAGATTTTTTTAAAAAAGATTTTATTTGTTTGACAAAGAGAAATACAGCCAGAGAGAGAAAACAAGCAGGAGGAGTGGGAGAGGGAGAAGCAGGCTTCCTGCCGAACAGGGAGCTGGATGTGGGGCTCCATCCCAGGTCTCTGGGATCATGACCTGAGCCGAAGGCAGTCGCTAAACCAACTGAGCCACCCAAGTGCCCATATTTTCTTAAGATTTTATTTATTTATTTGACTGAGAGAAACATAGCAAGAGCGGGAACATAAGCAAGGGGAGTGGGAGAGGGAGAAGCAGGCTCCCCGCCGAGAAAGGAGCCTGATGCCAGGCTCGATCCTGGGACTCCAGTATCATGACCTGAACAGAAGCCAGATGCTTAACGATTGAGCCACCCAGGCACCCCATGTACAAGTTTTTATGAAGATGTGTTTTCTTTCTTTCAGGTATGTACATAGAAGTGGGACAGCTGGACCATGTGTTAATTCTGTTTAAGATTGTCAGGAACTCAGGTTTTTTTAAAAAAAAAAATTTTTTTTTTTATTATTTGTTTGACAGAGAGAAACACAGCTAGAAAGGGAACACAAGCAGGGGGAGTGAGAGAGGGAGAAGCAGGCTTCCCGCCGAGCAGGGAGCCCGATGTGGGGCTCGATCCCGGGTCTGCGGGATCATGACCTGAGCTGAAGGCAGTCACTTAACCAACTGAGCCACCCAGGTGCCCCTCAGGGTTTTTTTTAAGGAAGAAAAAAAGGAAATATTTTTTTTTTGTACTCAGATATATCAGAGAAATGGTGTATCTCTTCATGATCTAATTTGCTGAACTATGCAACCATCATAGTATGAAAAAAAGGAATGTTAACAAAACCAAGGGTGATGGAGTGATGATATATCTTGGTTGTGCTGGTAAAAATACAAGTATATGCATTTGTCTATACTCATAGAACTGAACACCAAAAAAAGTGCATTTATTTTTTTTATTAACATATAATGTATTTGCCTCAATGTTACAGGTCTGTGAATCATCAGTCTTACACAATTCACAGCACTTACCATAGCACATAAAAAAGTGCATTTCATTTCCTCGTAAGTTTAAAAAGTAGATGACAAGAAAATGTTCGTAGAGATTTTTTTTTTAAATCATTGTTTCATTCTTATGGGAAAAATTGGTAATAATAAATATATTCATCCACAGATGACAAGTTAAATGAATTATGATCCAATCATTTAATGGAATGAACATCCTGAGTCTTTAACAAGAACAAGTTAACCTTCCCCCCACCTCCCCACAAAGAGGGGCCAGATTTGGCCTGGAGAGGAGGGAGATTCCTTGGAGTTCTAGTTGGATCCTGAAGCATACGAGGCTGTTGAGCTTGAGATGTGAGTAATGGAAACATTCTATGACCCAAAAAGGTCCCTTCAGGAGCGGAATTCCCTTTGTAGTATGTGGGAACAGTCTGCATTCTCACCAACTGGCTCAGCACACTCAAGGACTGATTTTAGGCCACATGGAACCTGAGGGTTGCCTTTGCCATTTGGGGGCTGGCTGCAGCTCTCCAGAGTTCAGGCTAGATGGCATCCTCTCTCTGTGGATGGAGGAGACTATGAGCTACGCAGAATGAGTGCTCTAACCTGCTGTCTCCAGCCTGAGCTCATTTTTATGGCATGCTAACCCACACCTTTGCTTGTACAGGAGGGGACCCCGCTAGCTCCGGATCAACGGTGCCAAATTAGGTCTTATAGTCTAGTTTATGTAATTGTCAAAAAAGTAAACCGTGCAAAGCATTACATTAAAAAGAAAAACTCTTGAGTGTTTGATAGAGTCCATTTAGCCTATAACTGATCAGCTGCAATTTCAAGGAGGGAATGAGTATGCTCTCATTTATGGGGTCAATTACACATTAACATGTCTGCAATGGCTTCTCTAGGACAGTAAAAGCTTCATATTAATGTCTTGGAGCTAATTAGGTCCAGAGTCTCTGGAGCAAGAGAAAGTTGATGTTATTGCAGCATTAAGTTCGGAACTGCTGGAGCCCCTTACACCTATGAGTCTCGTGGTTTAAAGGCCCCTGCCATTGCATTCAATTCATCTTACCTCCTCCTTCTCTCTCTCTCTCTCTCTCTCTCTCTCTCTCTCTTTTAAAGATTTTATTTATTTGACAGAGAGAAACACAGCCAGAGAGGGAACACAAGCAGGGGGAGTGAGAGAGGGAGAAGCAGGCTTCCCGCGGAGCAGGGAGCCCGATGTGGGACTCGATCCCAGGTCTCCCGGATCATGACCTGAGCCGAAGGCAGTCGCTTAACCAACTAAACCACCCAGGCGTTCCCTCTCTCTCTTTTTTAAAGATTTTATTTATTTATTAGAGAGAGAACACGCATGTACAGGCAGGCAGAGTGTCAGGCAGAGGGAGAGGGAGAAGCAGACTCCCCGCTGAGCACAGAGCCCAGTGGGGGGCTGACCCCAGAACCCTGGGTTCATGACCTGAGCCGAAGGCAGATGCTCAACGATTGAGCCACTCCGGCACCCGCCTCGTCCTTCTCTTTAAGAAGCAATTGTACCTTTGCTGTCATGATTGTATCCACAGGTCCACTGTGGGCTTCTGGGCTCAAACAAATGAACCCAGCTTTAGTCATGTCTTTGCCTGACAGACACTAGTCATAAAAACACCAGAAACTGATTTTTTTAAGTTGATGGTTTGGATTCTTTTCTTATCTGTATTAACAGAAAATCATTGACATCTAGTAAATTACCAGAAAAGAGGCTGTTTTTCCTCCTCCCACTCTGAATTAATTTTTATACTTTTGCTGTGTAGTTTCCTTACCAATTTAAACATCTTTCCTCCATCTAAATCTGAATGCTCAGCACTGAACCAAACAAAACAAATGTCCAGCTTTCTGTGCGCCATTTTTAGATGGAATATCTTGTGTTTCACTTGGTCTGAAAAGTCTGAATTGAAATTGGTCTGCTTAGTTTTTAAAAACTTCTGTGATCATTTTAAATCCTGGGCTGATTGCAGAAGACAGCTGGATTTGAGGATAGAGGTACGGTCGTACAGTCTGAAGATCCAGGGATGGAGACTGCCTGTGATATTCTGTGATGCTGACCTCTGAAACCAGGACGTGAGTCTCCTCCCTTTCCCTTTTAATCTCTGCTCTAGCAGGGATGTGGGCATTTTGATAGTTAACTAGATTGAAATAACTAGTATCCCAGAGGCCTGGATAAGACTGAGTTACACCATATTTGCTCTAAGCCAGTCAATATTGTCATATTCTCACTATATATAAGGCATGTGCTAGATTCTAAAGCGAAGGGAATCGAAAGATGACATAAGACACATTTCAGGCTTTCAAGTAGGGAAGGCAGACACTTAGCCTAAATAACTAGTGTCACCACTGGGCAACAGACCTAATTCTCTGAGGCTCAGTTTCTTCTATGTACAATGGAGGCAACTACTTTGTATCTATTCCAGGCACGTGTTGGTTATAGTGGAGATATTCCTAACTGAATGTGGTGCCAAGAAGGGGGCTTTTCCTTCCCACTAAAGACCATGTTAATCTACTCTAGTTCCAGGAACACAGAGACTATGTGTGGCTGGGACCCTCAGCAGGTTGGCAGTATTGGCAAGAACCTCTTTTCTGGGGCGCCTGGGTGGCTCAGTTGGTTGAGCGACTGCCTTCGGTTCAGGTCATGATCCCGGAGACCGGGGATCGAGTCCCACATCGGGCTCCCTGCTCCGCGGCAAGCCTGCTTCTCCCTCTCTCACTCCCCCTGCTTGTGTTCCCTCTCTGGCTGTGTTTCTCTCTGTCAAATAAATAAAATCTTTAAAATAAATTAAAAAAAGAATTCCTGAAAAAAAAAAAAAAGAACCTCTTTTCTGAACTTGCATCAGAACCCAGCAGGTGCGTGTTTAGATGTCTAAGGGTCATAGTCATCCAACAACACCAGGGTGAAGCCTCCCAGCAGATTGATGAAGATCAGCTGGTTCATTGTGAAACCAAGGGCTGCTAAGGCCCCACATGTTGCTTGCAGGTCACTTGTTTCTGGACTGTGATATTTCTACTACTATCCCTATTTCATAAATATTATTGATTAGGATGAATAAACTTTTTTTAAAAAAGATTTTATTTATTTATTTGACAGAAACACAGTGAGAGAGGGAACACAAGCAGGGGGAGTGAGAGAGGGAGAAGCAAGCTTCCCGCGGAGCAGGGAGCCCGATATGGGACTCGATCCTGGGACTCCGGGATCATGACCTGAGCTGAAGGCAGTCGCCCAACCAACTGAGCCACCCAGGCGCCCCAGGATGAATAAACTTTTTTATGTGACTTGATTTTAAAGAAAAATATTGAGTAAATAAAACAATTGGTAGTCTTCAGCATGGTAAATTTTTATTGTCAAATTTGGTAACCATTGGGACCATCAGTGAAGGGGCTTCTCAGGAGGGAATGTAACTGGGAACTTCATACTTCCAATTCCAACTACAGCTCTCATTTCTCCTCTCTTGGAACCTTCTAGGTGCCTCAAATCACTCCTTCTCATTGTTTCCAAGTCCTGTGTATGTGTCCAAAACGGTCCTTATTCCATTTCATCTTGGTAGTTTGTTTTCTAGTTTGCTTTCCTTGCCGGTGGGGAATTCTCTCGGGAAATCGCCGTTGTATTCCCTGCAGTGCTTGGCCTGTGAAGGTAAACTCTGAAGAAGGAAAGAATAAACAGGAGAATGAGAGCACTGTCTCCAGCTGTTTCCTGCTGATTAGAAAGCTGTGCGGCCAGGAAAGGGTTGAAAATTCCAGATCTAGTACCATACAGAAGGCCAGTTTGATTACTCACGTAAAAGCAAGCTATATTTTAGGACAAAGATAAGTTTGTGATTTTCCTGAATAACTCATTTCTATTTAAAAAAACTCTGAGCAGCTTCATCCATGCAATACAGGTGCCAACAGAAGAGGAAGACTCCCTGGTTCTTTTTTGCATTTCTGGTTCAGCTGATCCTGAGTGGATATGGAAGTCAGTATCTGACATAGTCCTATCCCTCTCAAACTCACCCACTTTCCATTTGGATTTGTATTCTTGCTTTCAACCAGCAAGATTCTCTAATTTACCTATTGATATTTAATAGCCTGCTTGCTCTTTCTTTCTTTTTTTAAAGATTTTATTTTTTGATAGAGAGAAACACAGCCAGAGAGTGAATACAAGCAGGGGGAGTGAGAGAGGGAGAAGCAGGCTTCCCGCCGAGCAGGAAGCCCGAGGTGGGACTCGATCCCAGGTCTTCAGGATCATGACCTGAGCCGAAGGCAGTTGCCTAACCAACTGAGCCACCCAGGCGCCCTAGCCTGCTCTTTCTTAAAGCAAACCCATTTCTCTAGAGGACTGCTGTTGTTAATACAGTTAATTGAAAGGAATGGAGCGGTAATGGTAGAATTATAGGAAGCTATAATAGTGCAATGGAAAACCCCCTTAAGTCTTAATCACTTAGCCAACTGCCTGCTTTGCTTTCTTACAATACAATTTAAGCCAAACAGGACAACTGTGGCCAAGTTCTGCGGGCTAGTCTGAGCTAGCCAGAAATTAAGTACATAGACTCTGAGTCAGACTGCTAGGTTCAAATCCCACGTCTTCTACTTCTTTGTTGTGTGACCTTGGGCAATTTACAAAACATCTTTTGACCTGGTTACTTTATCTACAAAACAGGGCTCTGTTCTCTACCTCATCCGGATGTTGTGTTCGATGAAATAATCCATGTAAAGCACTTAGCACAGGACCTGGCCCACAGTTGGATCCAGTAAATCTAGCCATTATCATTCCATTCTCTCATTGGAATGTCCAAGTTTCTTCACAGAAGCACAGATACTTGAAATACAACCATTTATTTTTGTAGGCAGGTTGTCCTATCATGTAGCAGAGAAAGTAGATAGGCTTTTCACTTGCTGAATGGCCATGCAGAACCCACTAATTCTCTCTGAGTCTATTTCAATCTGTAAAATGAAGGAGGACAGGCAGGATTTTCCAGAGTTGTAAACTCAAATTTGTCTGTAGAGGTCAATGAGGTAAAATCAGGCAATCACTGGGGACTTGATCTAGGAGAAAGATTGTAGAGTGTGTGTGTGTGGGGGGGTTATAGCTAACTGTAGACCTTTCCCTCTCAAAGTGCGGTCTACTGACCAGCAGGATTGACAGAACCTTGGTGTTAGAAACAGCAGAATCCCGGGACGCCTGGGTGGCTCAGTTGGTTGGGCGACTGCCTGCGGCTCAGGTCATGATCGTGGAGACCTGGGATCGAGTCCCACATCAGGCTTCCTGCTCAGCAGGAAGCCTGCTTCTCCCTCTCTCACTCCCTCTGCTTGTGTTCCCTCTCTGCCTGTGTTTCTCTCTGTCAAATAAATAAAATTAAAAAAAAAAAAGAAACAGCAGAATCTCAGGACCCACCTAGTGAAACAGAATCTGAATTTTAACAAGATCCCTAGGTGACCTACAGGCACCTAAAAGTTTGAAAGGCTTCTGTGACCACAAACCACCTAAAAGGCATCCAACTTTAGTTGTATTTTTCTTTGATGTGAGCCACAAAAACTTTGGGCTTCAGCAGGCCTTAGGCTACCAGTAAGTGGCAAGTGACCATTGTAGTTGGTGAGCTCTGATATGCTGCCAGCTCTAGGATTCTGACACACACCGTATCAACTTAAGTTAGGGCTCTGGGCATGTGGATATACAGCCGAGGCTAAGCCTGGGTTGCTGAGGACAGTAATTCCTGGAGTGGAAGATTCCTAGAAAGTCATCTGCTCAGCTCCCTGCCTTCTGACAGGCAAACTGGATTGTCCCCACTCTGCAGACCGGATAAGCAAAGCCCAGGGAGACCCACTGATTCAAATCCACACACCAGGAAGTGGTGGCGGTGGTGAGTATAAGGCATCAGGAGGAAGACAATTCTGTTCCTTTGGAATCTATGACCATTCTGGTTCCCAAGCCTTCGAAAGTCTATTAATTTCTGCACATTCTCCCACGTGTGGTCATTGTTCTCCGTTTCTCCCGGCACCTCCCTGCCACTTCCTGGTAGCCCTCGAGACACAAGGTTTCCTCCTTTTTGGCAGAGGAGGCCCAGGGCCCGCTTCTGAGCGGATATCCGGCCCGCAGGATGCAGAGGAGGCAAAGGCCTCATTGTTCCCTGGGGCCAAGCCGCCCCTCCCCCAGCCCGCAGGCCTGGAAGACCACCGGGGGACCGAGGGCCCATTTCCCAGGAGTGGGACCTTCAAAGAAAGCAAGGAAGAAAGGCAGAGAGATCTGAAATCTCATGTTCTGAGCATACTGCGGAAAGGCGCTCAGATAGCCCCAAGATAAATAAACCCGTCGTTTGAAAACGTTTATTTCCAACACCGGCTGCGCGCGGTTACTCATTACTGCTTTCCATAGCCGATCCGGCGACTCCGTGTATCTTCTTATAAACCGTAACACTTGACTGTAATGAGGGTCGTGAATTTACGGACCCACCTTACCGGAAGGCACTTTATTAGCAGAACGAGCCGCTTCCCACGCCCAGATCCCCCGAGTGCCCGCCGGGCGCGCGGGGGCGGTCCCGAGCCCCCCCGGGGGGGGGGGCGCGGTCCGCGTGGACTCGCCGCCGCGCAGCCACCTGGCGGCCACCAGAGAGCGCTCGCACCGCGCGGCCACCAACACGGCCACCAGCGCCGGGTCCCCGCCGACTCGCAGACCCCTTCGCGCCCTAGGAGGAAACAAAGTACACCTTTGTCAGCGTGCCGGCGCGTGTGCGTGTGAGACGGCGCACACTGGCCCAGCGTGCGCAGCCTGCCGGGCTGACCTGCCTCCCACTCGAGCACGCCCCGAGGGGCGGCCGGGACCGGCACCGACTCCTGCCGGAACGCGGCGCTTCGCCGGCCGCGCCGTGGCCTGTGGACTTCGCTTTCCTAGCACTCGGCAAGGCGGGAAACGGGCCAGAGGGAGTCTGGCCCTGGGACTGAGGACTCCGGCTAGGCCGGGCCGCCTTTGATTCGCTCGCTGCCCCTCGCAGCCCGGCGCCCCTAGCCTCCCCGGGCCACGCCCGCCTTCAGTCCGGGTGCGAGTCCCGGGGCGGGTTTCTGACTCCCGCGGACCGCGCGCTACTCCGGCCCCAGAG
>PITA01005626.1:0-85317 GCA_004023965.1 Spilogale gracilis | reverse complement strand
CTCCTCTTTGCAGAGGGGGAAAACTCCGAGGGATAAGAGCAGGAATAATGCGGTAGGCAAGGCGGGCTGCTCGCTCCCGGCTCCCGGCTCCCGGCTCCGGCAGCAGCAGCGGCAGCCCGAGCAGCGGCAGCAGCAGCGGCAGCACCCCCAGCAGCTGACAGCCCCGCCGGCAGGCTCCTTCGCTGATCGCCGACTGTCAATGGAGCTGGAAAACATCGTGGCCAACACGGTCTTGCTGAAAGCCAGGGAAGGTAAGAGGCAGGGCTGGTGCGTGCCTGGCGTATTCGCCGCCGGCCAGGGTGCGGGTGTCGGGCGGCGTGTAGGCTGGGCTATGCGTGTGCAGGATGCCCGCAGTGAGTTGGTCGCGAGCAGGACATCTGGGAGGGCTGCTCTGCAGACGCTTTAGGG
Organism: Spilogale gracilis; assembly: GCA_004023965.1. Taxonomy (NCBI): domain Eukaryota; kingdom Metazoa; phylum Chordata; class Mammalia; order Carnivora; family Mephitidae; genus Spilogale; species Spilogale gracilis. The sequence goes on along the minus strand of PITA01005626.1, from coordinate 84,909 downwards.
GTCCTGCCCTTGGGCTCAGAGAATCAGAGCTTGGGTAGAGAAGGAGAAACGTCGAGGTTGAAGGGATTAGGATGCTAAAATCTCCCTTAGTTTCCGGCTCTAACCTTACAGACCGTGCCATCTCGGCAGCTGTTGAAAGGTCAGTTGGAAAAGCATTCATTCAGGAAGAGATGGGCAAACATGCAAACAAAATAGCTTTTCGAGTCGGCCCGGGATGGTTCTGTGAGTGTGAATTGGTATGTGTGTTGGGGCGGGTTGGGGGGGGTGGAATTAGCAGAAGCCAAGTCTTTGCTTGCGCAGGCTGAGTTGATATAGGCTATTGCTGGAAACCATCCGCTGCGAATGTTTCTTAGGGAAATCCCGTCGTGTGGAAGGAAGCCTTTTAAAGGCAAAGTAAGATGTTAAGAAATTAGCCCGTTCATAGAATTACGGGAGATATGGCTGTACAGATCACCTAGAAAATAATTAAGAATTTCAGAGTTGGTTTTTTTTTTCCCCTTTGGTGATGGGAGGAAGAGATAACTGAACTGTCTGATCTCGGTTCAGTTAAGAAAAAAAGAAGGTAAGTGTGCTGGGTCCTTAGATGCGTTTTGGGTGCTAATTATTAGATTTCCTGCATTTAGCTGGCAGGAAATATCGTCAAAACGAAGTGGGTAAGAGTCTAAGTCAAAGCTGTAAACACACATTTTGACTCTTCCTTGAGATGAAAAAGAGAGAGAGAGAGAGAAAGAAAGAAAAGAAAAAGTGGCCCAGAAACTTAGATCCTTCCTAAAATGATTGCGTATAAACATACATATTTAGGAACACCTGGAATTTATGTAACATCTCTTTTGCCAAGATTTGAGCTCTGGCGGGCAGCCGTTTTACAAAAAGGGGAAGTGGTTTTTCCCTTTCATGGGAGGAGGCTTTATTTGACACCCAAGGTAGAAGGCAGCCTAAGTAAGGTCTTGACTTCAGAGGGCTACTCGGAGAGGAGTCCGCGAAAAAGCCTTACCTACTTAATATTTTCATTCACCCACTTTGATGAATGAAGGAAGCATTCTGGCTAGCAATAAAAGGATTCATGTTTACCCAGCCAGTTCCATCCCCTTGTGGCTCTGTACACGCTGTGCGGGTGGGTGATGCACAGCCCAGTAACTCAACCCAGCGTTCACGTCGTAATTTCGTCGTCACTTGTCGCTCTAAAGCTGCCTGGAAGCTTTGCTTTGAAAACCCCAGCAGAGTTTAAAATATGCAGGTCCGTCCTCCCTCCCCTGCTCAGCTTTGATGTGAACAGATTTGTAGGAATGACTGTTACTTGGGGACTTTAGGTTTCTAAGGCCTGAGCTTCTTTCTTTCTACTGAACCTGCCATTTTAGCGAACTGGATCAAGGTGGGGACGACTGGGCTCTCCCCTGCACTGGGCTGTGCGTCCGGGAGGGAAAGAAGCGGTGGAAACAGCCCCCAGCTCGCAGCCTCTGCAATCTCCACCTAGTGGTGGGACATCGTTGTACATCTTAGGGTTTGGGGGCTGGGAAAGTTTTCCACCCTCCCTCCATTCTGAAATTATTTCTTGGGAGCAATCACTGGATATGACGGTGCTGGAGGCTTTGCAAGTTTCACTGGTTACTCCTCTAAGGAGGAATTCTCTTCGTCAGATTCACTACTCTATACGTTTGTTCTCCTGGAGCATGCTTTTTCTTACCTCAGCATTTGGTTGCTTCTTTTAAAATGTTTTGCTTGGTGTTGGAAAAGTGTTATCAATTTTCTCTCCCAAATTGGTCTCTATAGTTTTTTTTCCCCCCACTGCCTGATATTTTTGTTTGGCAGGTTAACAAATTGGTTTTTTCAGAACTTTAGGGAAGAAAACTGCATGCTGGAAGCTTCTATGGAATGACCGAATTACAGTGATTAAAAGTGCTGGAGAATGTGCCTTACACTTCCTTTGCATTTGAAAGTCTTTCAATTTCCCTTGGAGAGTTTGGGAGTCATCTCATGGTGAGAAAATAGCTCTGGATGATGGCTTTGAAATGGAGAGGGCCTTGTCTGTAAGGAAAGGGAGAGACATGAATGAGAAGAATTAATCACTGACATTGAAACTTCATTTTCTAAATTTGTGTTTCTCCCCATCTTCCTTTCTTGCATTTAAAGAGAATCCCTGATTTTATGTGCTTCCACTTTCTTCTTATTGGGTCTTTATTAAGGATTTGAGCACCTATATTCTAGTTAGTGTGGAAGGTTTTAGAAATAAAAGCAATTTATTTTTCTCAATTATCATATTCTTGAAGTCACTCTTTAAATTAAGGAATACCCCCAAAAAGCCTATTATCCAGATATTCGGGAATGAAAATTTCAGTCAGTTTAATGAAACATCTAATGTAAAATTTATAATATACTTGATAATCTGAGTTGTTTAGAATGTTCAAAAGCCCTTCTTACTTGAAGGCTCTTATGAAAGGTCACAGATGAGAAGTATAATGAGCATATGTGAAATTTAATTTACTTCACTTAACAAAATATACTGTAAACAATTTAAAATGCAGCTTTCAAGTAAAAGTCACATTTGTCCCCAACAATAGAGCACCAGGCCTTGAAGAAAGACAGACACACTTTGCAAACGCTGTAAAGGAAATTGTAGTTTTCCATGTTGGTGGGTAATTCTGGGGCCTATCTTTCATTATTGTTATGCATTCTTAAAGGCAGATGGCTTCTTAGATCACTGTAAATTCAGATTCTTACCATAACCCAATATGTATAAAGGGAAAATATGACTATATCAATAAAATGGGAAATCTGTAAGTGAATTAGAGTAAAATGAGTCATTGTCAGTAATTATAAAACATAGCAAACAAATCGCACCTTTGTGAAAGTTGTTTTGAAATAAGAAATAAGAAAAGATAGATCTGGATAATCTAGGCTTAAAATTTTAAATCACCCAAATGTATCTGTGGGCTATTTGCCCTGATCTCATGAGAAAAGTCTCATGACTTGATCACTCTTAGAAACTCTAGATTTCTCTCCTAAAAAGTGGTTAAGGAAAAAAAAAGAAGTTGAGACAGAATTCATGCCAATTTATGGAAATGAGCTTAGTGATTAAGCATTTAATGAAAAGAGACCCAGACTGTCTATTTACATTTTAGAATCTCAGAAAATTGGCAAGCAAGCTTGTGTCGAAATAAGAGTGAGAAAGTGTTTGCAGAGTGTCTTTTGTGTGTTTCTTTTTCATTTTATTGTTGCAGTAAAGATTTTTATGTTTTTCTCATATTCTAGATGTCTTGCCTCACTCTTGAGTGAACCATGGTGAGAAGCAATTTTGCAAGGGCTCACCTTTCTTCACAGGCCAGCCATAGCCATATCTGATCAATAGAGATGACAGAGGGAGTATTGATCACATTTTCCTGAGCATGGCCTGGCAGGCACTGAGCCCAGAACCCAGAAGTCAGAAATGTAATGACTTTGTCATTGGTACCAATTGCTGAGAAGTGGAATGTATAGGAACTTTTCTCTCAGAGAACTCTGTGGCTTGTTGGCCTGGATCTTCCGGATGATCAAGATTAGGGGCTTGGGAAAAGGTGAAGAAGCTCTGTGCCTGCAGAGGCTAGGGATGGAGGGAGGAGGGAGGGAACCCACGACGGACCAACCGGTGAAGGGCAGGCTCTGCCAGGACCAACTCACTATTCTGCAGCAGGGCTGAAAGCCCCTGCTCCCTTCCCTCTTTCCCTTGTGCCCCTTGTTCATGATGATAAAGCTGACAGGTCCGTATATTTCATTATCAGAACGCTGGAATGTCTCTGAAGCTTACAGCCTCCTCATTGCCACAAGGCAGGCAGGCAGGCATACTTCGTCCTCCCTGGGGCTTCTCCCTTCAATCTTTCCGTGCAGGAGAGCTGCGGTGTTCACGCCTGGAGGGAAGCAGCCTGGCCTATTAAGTATAATGCCTAAAATGAAAACTGCTTTTTATTTTTCCTAAGTTTCTTCTCAGTACTGACGACTCTGAGGTAGAGAAACCAAAAGCAACGTTTTCAGAAGGCCTTGTTCTCTTATGGAAAGATTTCCAGTGATAATTTTAATTAGTCCAGCAACCTGTTTTTTTTTTTTTTTTTTAAATCATCAGATAAATGCCCACAAGACCCTTATCTTTCAGTAGCTTAGCTGCTGCATCAGATTCTAAACTCCAAAGTGCCCAAACTCTTCTAGTGCCCAAACTAATCCTTGTTTAAATGATGTCTTCGGAAGCGGTAACTTTTGTAGTAGCTTGATAAATGATAGCCTTTGGGTCTGGGCTGAAGACTGCAGTGATGTCTATGTGGATTCTGGACAGAACCCAATATACGTCCAAATCCACCTTTACCAAGGGCTAGTCAACCCATACCAGGGAATTTCCAGTGTTCTTGGGAAACCATCCAGGACTGTGAGCAATATTTGTTTTTATTTTATTTTATCTTTTTAAATTTTTAAGTAAGCTCCATGCCCAGCATGCAGCCCAAAGTGACCCGGAGATCAAGCTAAGAGTTAAGAGCAAGAGTCTGACACTTAACCAATTGTGCCACCCATGTGCCCCTGTGGGCAAGATTTAAAGTTCGTATTTGTTGCCGAGATATTTGTGGCTCAAGGTAAAGTATTATAATATCTAGACATTTTTTGAAATAAAAAGAGTCTTATGGTTACAAAAGGATATTAACCACAGTCGACCATGCAACTGAGCAGAAACCTGACAGCACCATAGATAGTGACCACAGACAGGTGACTCCGCAGGAAACGAAATCAGGAGGGGCGCTTGGGGGGCTCAGTTAATCTGACTTTTGGTTTCTGTTCAGGTCATGATCTCAGGGTCATGGGATTGAACCCCATATCAGGCTCCCCACTCAGTGAGGAGACTTACGGAGATTCTCTTTCTTTGCCTCTCCCAAGTCCTGCTCTTTCTCCCTCTCTCTCAAATAAATAAATCTTAAAAAGAAAGAAAGAAACCAAGAGTCTCTCCAGCCCCGTTCCCCCCACCCCCACACCTCACACCAGAATAGAATAGTGAAGATAAAGGGTTTTAAGATGTCATTTAAAAATTATTACAATGGATTGTGTGAGCTTAGATAATAGGAGTGATTTCTACTTTAACACACATTCTGGGGATGCTTGGGGGGCTCAGTTGTTAAGCGTCTGCCTTTAGCTCAGGTCATGATCCCAGGGGCCTGGGATCAAGTCTGGAATTGGGCTCCCTGCTCAGTGGGGAGTCTACTTCTCTCTCTCCCTCTTCCCCTTGCTCGGGTTCTCTCTCTGAATAAATAAATAAATACATAAAATCTTTTAAAAAAATAGAAATGAAATAAATAAAAAGATGGCGGTTACCTCCGGACTAGTACCATCCCTTTCCCTTGTTTCTCATTTAGAGGAAAGCATTCTTAAATTGTCTTTTGGGGATTCTTACAAGGATATAATTGTTCATTCATTCATTCATTCATTCATTCATCTTCTGGTTGTTGGAGGGCCCTGTGGGAGGATGTCAGCCTTACAGAGGTGCGGCTGGAAGTGGTTGGACAGATGCAATTGGGTCTGTCCTCTTCTTCTTCTTCTTCTTCATCACCACCACCACCACCATCATCATCATCATCATCATCTCAGGCTTTTTCCCCAAAAAGCTGAAGTTGACACTGGGGTGACCTGCTTAGCTGGGTGGGTTACTATTAACTTTGCTGTCCCTAGAACTTGGAAAATAGCCGTAGGGACCATAACAGAATTTAAGGATAGTTCAGAGGTCACACTTGATAGGCTCAAAAGCTACCAGCCACATGTGCTTATTTATATTTTAATGCATTAAGAGTAAAAATTCAGTTCCTTAGGCATGCTAACCACATTTCAAATGTGCAGTAGCCACGTGTGGCTCAGAGACCACCTTGCTGGAGTGCACAGATATGGAACATTCCCGGCATTGCAGAAAGTTTGGATAGAGCTGCTGTAGAATTCTACATATTCAATTGAAGAAGAGGGTGAGGACCCCCTAACTTCTGACATGAAAACAGGGGGGAGTAGAGGAGAGGAAGAGGGAGAAATGGGGAGGGTATGGAGAAGAGAGAGGGAAAGAGACAGAGGCAGGGAGGGAGCTGGGAGATGAGCGATTAGGACTTAGTCACTTTGGAGACAAATTTAGTTCAGGGACACTCATAGATACTGGAGGTGGTGGTGAGCCAGCCATATATATATATATATATATTTTTTTTTTTTTCCTTTTCATATCTTGTTGAGAAATTTGCCGAGATTGAGCACCTGACTTTCCTGACTGAAATTAAGTGTATATTATATTGAAATTAAGTGTATATATTATAGGACAAAGTCTTGTGTTCCTCCTTGAAACTCCTGATGTGAGGACATTTTAAAACAGTCATTTTAGGGGCGCCTGGGTGGCTCAGTTGGTTCAGCGACTGCCTTCGGCTCAGGTCATGATCCCGGAGACCCGGGATCGAGTCCCACATCGGGCTTCCTGCTCGGCAGGAAGCCTGCTTCTCCCTCTCTCACTCCCCCTGCTTGTGTTCCCTCTCTGCCTGTGTTTCTCTCTGTCAAATAAATAAATAAATAAAATCTTAAAAAAACCCAAAAAACAGTCATTTTAAAAGTTCAGTAGATCCATGGAAGAAAGGGAAAAAAAACCCCCAGCAGCAACCCAACTCTTTCAGTGGACTTCAGAAAGGTGTTTTAAAGGAGGGTGAAAATAGGTAAAACAATTTTAAGGAACTGTGTCTTCGGAACAGCACAGATTGAAGTAAAATCATGAAGAGAAATGTCAAAAACACACCATCTTTGTATCTACTTTTCTTTTGCTTTCTCCTTAAAAACTGTTTCCTGTGAGATTTAAAAGATTTTAAAGCTAATGTAGTTAGAGCACGTGTAGAAAGCAGCAGCGTAAGCATTTGAAACAATCAGTTTAGTTGCTGTTCTCCGGTGTCTGAAGCAAGGGACTGTATTTGAAGTTGTGCCAAAGAGTCAACTGGTAACATCCTCCTGACAGAAGTCAGTAATAAATCAGGCTAATTTCACAGGGCCTGCCTGGTCTCTAGGAATTTGTAATCTGTGGAGTGTCAATCTTTTTTTTTAAAAGGCAACAATGAAATGAACCTCAAAGGACCACTTCCAGGGAATGTGCAGAAAGCAAAAGAAACGAGATAAACAGATAAGAGGATTCCCGTGTTATGTAGTGACGGAGGCCCAGGGGGCAGCTTGGCTCCCCCCACCTTCTCAGTTGGTCTACTGCTCTGGTCTCCTCTTGCTGGAATAGAGATTACCCTAGTTTTCACAGATCGGGAGACAGAGATAAATGGAAGTCACTTGAACTGTGGGCTTTCCTGGAGTGACCCTCCAGAGTCCTTTAATGTTCCAAAATAAATCTTTCCCCTCCCATGTAACATAAGCCAAAAAATAAACCTATCGCTGAAGGCAGTGTGGCTTCTAAATGTAAATGCCCATGAGGTTGCAACTGTGGATGAGAAAGAGGGTTTCTGTCACATTTCCTGGGAAAGAGGGGGGTATAATGGAAATAGAATTGTCCTCACGGACCCTGATTTCAGGTCAGTGCCATTGGTTGCAGGAATTCTTACCAGGTTGTGAGTGACTACAGATAGGTGCATCCTCCCTTTAGGTGTTTGTATTTTAAAGTAGAATTGTTGGAGTGCCTGGGTGGTACAGTCGGTTAAGCATCTGCCTTTGGCTCACTCATGATTCCTCGGTCCTGGGATCGAGCCCTGTGTGGGGCTCCCTGCTCAGCGGGGAGTCTGCTTCTCCCTCTGCTCCTCCCCTGCACTTGTGCTCATGCTCTTTCTCAAATAAATAAATAAATAAATAAATAAGTAAATAAAATCTTAAACAACAACTAGAACTGTTTATCAACTCAAATGAATCTGTGATTGAGGAGGGGGGATATGCATGCACGGGTGGTGGCTCTGATCCTTTCTGGAGCCCCGTTACTGGTATTCTCCCTTTATCAGTATCCTCTCCCCCATCCCTCGCACATACCAACACATCAGAAGCAAAGGTCAGTCTCTTGGCATCTCCTTCTGGCAGGGCTCCGAGGGAATCTTGAGAAGCCACAGAATTGTCCCTGAGGAACAGGGTGTTAAGCCAGATGGGTGATGGTGGGGACTTGTCATTGGCAGCATGCTGTCCCTTTCCTTGGCAGAGCCAGTAGATGGGCAATAGGCAGCCCAGTTCCTGCTGGCATCGGCTTAGCATGTGCAGGTCACATCTGCCCCCAACCCCTCTTCCTTGGATACTTGCTTCCCCTGGGAAACCCTTGCCATGAGGAATCTCTGCCTGATGGTACTGTAGATGTGTGCCCAGATCACTGCAGTTTTCCTTACTGAATTAAAAAGAAGGGGCTAGAGTGGGAGAGGAGGGGGGAGACCCACCAGCGTGATTTCTCTGCCAGATTGTAGGGCATCCCCCTCTCCATCCCAGAGAGAGTGTGTGAAACAGCCTTTTTCCTCCAGAAAAGCTTCTCAGTGTTAACCCCTTTCCATTTTTCAGTGGTAAGTTTATAGATGTTTGCATTTAGAACCCATATTAACCTCTGTGTGTGTGTGTGTGTGTGTGTGTGTGTGTGTGTGTATACGTGTTGCATTAATTTAGCAGCTTTATGTTTTGAGGATCTTTGCCAGCTGAGAGAGTCTTTTCTTGCGGGTCCCTATCAAACTTGAGGTGCTAGAGAGGAGGCAGCCTGATGTCACTGCCTGGTAATGAGGGAACAGGACTCAAGTCTTTGATTGCTCCTGCAGAGAAGGTGAACCTCCAGACTTAACCACTTCAGGAAGAAAAGAGGGGTGAAGGACAGAGTTGCCCAACTACAGGCTAGAAAGAACCCAGCCAGTGTAATTGGTCTGCGTATCTGATAAAAGGTCTTGTGAAACCTCATTTGAAAATGGAATTCCATCTTGGCAAAGGTTTTACACCCCTTGTGAAATGAAAACAAGCTGGAGGGGTCAACAAATGGCCCAGGAAAAACAGCTTTGTGGAGGCTGATGCAGAAATGTGCTCTGCTTCATCTTAATGTTGTCTGTTAATGCATTCAGGAACAGTTTGTGGGGATGTTCAGATAACATCTGTGAGAAGGAACTCCAAGCTCTAGGAAGAGTAGGCAGTGGGTGGGGATAGGGAATTGGGCCCTAGACTTGACTGGCAAAGATGTCTCAAGATCCTACTTTTCTCAAGCCTCGTGCTGCTGTGGGTCCCTATCCCTAAGTCTCTAAGTCCCAGATTAGGGAGGGTGTCTGTCAGAGGCACCTGTGCCCCAGGGGTTCAAGAAACGCTCCAGTGATGCTGTGTCTGAGTTACAGGGAGGAGAGGAGGAGAGCAGAGAAAGTAAGGTCTTCAAGAAATGGCCTGGATGTCATAGTGGATGGTAAATTAGGAAATGATTCAATGTGGTTAAGAGAGATTAACTAAGGGTATAGGGCAAATTGGAAAATGTTTCCCAAATGTTTGTCTTAACTGTGAAAAATGTCTGGCAAATTCCCCCACCCCCACCCCCAATTTGGAAGTGGTTTGTTTTACTTGTTTTGGAAGAAATAAATATTTGCATTAGACCAAAACATTCGGGGCAAACAGTTCTCCTGAATTCTGAGGTTCTGTGTGGGTTGGAAGAGATGTCTCCTGCCGGTACCGTCATACCTTTTTTGGCTAAATCGAAGGCACCTTAGGACACCAACTTCACATGTTTTTCCCATCACAACTAGAACGGGGCTGAGCAAATGGAAAAAAAATAGGAAGCCAATGATCCTTCCAGAGCTAGGAAAGGCTGTTGGCCTGCCATGTGAAGGATGCGAGCGTTATAGAAAAATTGCCTTTCTGCTTTTGGGCAAAGAGGCTGGATCCAATTAAGACAAGGAAAATGTATGTTAACTTGGAGGAAAAAAAAATGTTTAAACAGTCAATTCTCTAATCCTCTCTGGAGAGGAAGAAGCCAGCATGACGGGGCTTTATGGAAGATGCCAAACCCTGTGATATATAATAATTAGCAACCCCTGGTTATTTTGCCACACACCCATTCTGCAGACCACTAACCATTGCTTGGGATGGAACGCACCGAGCCTAGATATTTGCCCCAGATGTCTTCCCATCAGTAGTATCCAATTAGAGGGATTTTTAAAATTAAAGCTTAATTCTCTATAACATATAACAGAATATAAATTAAAGAAGGGCAAACCTGATTTCCTCGGTGGTTCCATGGGTTACGAAGGTGTGGCTTATTTTCCGGGTACTCTTTGAGTCTACTTCTCAGCTCACATTTTGGTAACTGCTGGGTGGCTGATGGTTTTAAATCATGGTGCCTGGTATTCTCACTCGTCTTTTTGGCAGCTTGAAAACATCTCAGGAGTGAACGTGAGGGGATCAAGGATTTGAGAGTCCAGTTCTTCTTGGGCAAGTGTTCAGAAGCGAACATATGTCTGCTCATAATTCCATTCACCCAGGGTGTGGGCCCCAGTGCTCTGAATATCTGCCCTCAGTAGGAGAGCCTGGGGGCTCCATGGAAGCAAAATTCTCATTGGAACAGCCCTCAGTTGGCCTCTCCATCTTGCCCAGTGTTGTAAACCCAGCATTTAGTGCTTACTTACTATGTACGTGGCTCCGTGGCAGGTTCAACAATAGGAAAGGGTGAACAATGGAGTCTCTCCCATTTTTCTAGAAGAATCACTTAAAAATAATAAAGTCCTTTGTGTCCATGGTTTTAGTTGATCTTTATAATCCTGTGAGTATGTTTTATTCTCCCCCATTCTTGTAGATGAAGCATTGGAGGCTCACAGGGGTGAATGACTTACCGTAGAGTCCTCTGCTAGTTCGAGAGCGTGGTCCCGGCACCAAGCCCCAGCTCCACGCTCGGTTCCAGCTGTTGGCCTTCACAACCTACCAGCTATTGAGAACATCATACTGACATACATGAGACATTTATGTGCAGCTGTGACTCACAACTAAGCAGGAGTCGTTCTATCTCGTTTTTAAGACTAAAAAATTTTCCCCAGACAGTTTACCTGTTTGCTAAAGAAAATTCAAACAGCAATGTAAAACAGCAATAAGAAAGTCATAATCTCTCTCCTCCCCAGTGTCCCGGCTGCCAGTCCCACCCCTCAGAGATAGTCACCGTCTGCATTTAAGGGTCATTTTTCCAGATCTCCGTGTCTATGCATGTGTGAGCACACCCGTCCATTTTACATGAATGGCAGCCTGAATACATGCTGTTTGCCGCTGTTTTCAGGCAACAATATGTTGTACGGCTTCCCCATATCTATGTTTCTAGTTTCCCGTGAAATGGATGGCTGTTGGGAAAAAATTTTGAACCACTTTGGAAACCAAGTGTCGTTTCAGTGAAATGCTGGGTGTCTTCTAGCCTAACCTTGAGGGGTTATCCGACTCTGTGTTTTCCATTTGTCTTGGCCTCAGTTAATTGGTTAAATATGTATTTAACCAAGCCCCTACAATGGGCCATTTAGCTTTACAATTTATTTATTTGTTTATTTGTTTTTATTAAGTAGGCTTCATGCCTAGCGTGGAGCTCAATGCAGGGCTCGAACTCATGACCCTGTGATCAAGACCCAAGCTGAGATCGAATCAGACACACAACCGCTCAGCTCACTAAGCCACCCCCGACCCCTAGGGCTTACCATTTTTAAATATATTGCAAACAGTGTAGGAATATCCTATACATTGTGTAACATTCTGATACATTTATTTAAAGATTTAGGGTTTTTTTTTCCCATGGTGGTATCTGTCTAATAGCGTTTCCCCACCCCCTTCCCCACACTCTGCTTTGGGCAGAATAGTAATAATTTCTAAAGGGGAGTGGAGTGACCCTAGGGATGTACAAATACATTTTTTTATGAGAAAGAAGCATGATACACAGGAGGATGCGTGATAAGATGTTTTTGAAACCTTTGGGATGTATCACCCCTCACCTCTGAGAATGCAGCCATCTTTTCTGTGGTATTCAAAGTTTGGATTAGGGAAATCAAGTTCAGTCAGAGACTTTCCTTGGCAATGACAATGTCATTGCCCCTGGGTTTTGCATTTGTGGGCTGGGCCGGGAACACAGACTCAGATAACAAGCCCAGAGCTTCGTAAAAATGGTCTGGTATTTATCATCACCACAACCTAGACTTGGCCAGTCCTTCTGCATCTTTTTCTTTTGGTTTGAGAAAGAAAGGAATCAAGCGCAGAGAGGTGAAGTGATTTTCCAAGGGCGCACAGCAAGGACCTGCTTCTCCCCCTTCTCCTCCGGTGCTCACCCAGTGCATCTGTTCCTGTCTGTGCGCTTGCAGGACTTTAGGGAAGTACCACTTAGCACACAGAGGTGGCGGATTTGTAAATGTATCTCGGGGTTGGCACGCTCCTTCCTAATTCCCTCAGAGGTGCTACATGTGCTCCTGTTGGGAGTCCCCTTTATTTTCTCGCGGGTGCCTTTTATCTGGCACGGCATTCTCCTCTGTGGAATTCTCTGGGTTCTTCCTCCAGTAGCTACTTTGACTGAAGGTTTGCATGTGATATACCTAGGCGAGGGTTCTAGGACTCCCACCTGGAGAATCAAAAGCACAAATAGAAACAGTCTAATACAAAAACAAGTTACTGGCCCTGCCTCCCCTCTTTGTCTCCCTCCGAGAGAAGCTTGGCATGAGGGCAGTGTCCAAAGCCTTGGGTCCTCAATATTTTTGTGACTGTTGGAGGGGAGGGTGGCATTTTCTTCCTGGAGGCATCCGTGGGTGTTCTGACTCACACTCCAGGCTCACTGCTGCCTGAAGCAGCATACTGGACGGAGCTGAGAAAGACTGCGCATTAACTGGATCATTACTCTCAACATGGCTGTGGGCTCAGCGTCATCTTCGTGAGCTCCTTTCTTCCGCAGAGAAGGGGTCTGAGGACTAAAGGAAGCCCAGGCAGAGAGCAGTGCCGGTCCCTAGCAGAGGACCCCAACCCCCCAGGACTGTCCTCTGCACGGCTTAGCAGCTCTGATGCCGATTCCCCGGCTGCACTGGTTCCCGAGGGCGACAAAGTACCACGCCACGGACAGCTTAGAAGCACAGAAATTTATTGTCTCACCGTCTGGAGGCCAGAAGTCAAAATCAAGTTGTGGGCAGGCCACATTCCCTCTGGAGGTGCTAGGGAAGGATCTGTTCCAGGCCTCTCTCCTTGCTTCTGGTAGCTCCAGGCATTCCTTGGCCATAGATATCTGTCTTCTCCTTATCTGTCTTCACGTGGTCTTCCCTCTGCCCCCCGCCTGCCTCTGTGTCCAAATTTCCCCTTTTTATGACACCAGTCAAACTGGGTTAGGGCCCAGCCTAATGAACTCATTTTAACTTCAGTTTTTTTCTTTCTTTTATTGAAGTGTAGTTGACATACAATATTATATTAGCTTTGGGTGTACAACATAGTGATTCAACCTTTATGTACATTAGAAACTGACTTCATTTAACTTGATCACCTCTGTAAAGACCCTACTTCCAAATAAGGTCAATTCTGAGGTTAGGGTTTCAGTGTTTCTTTTTTGTGGGGGGGGTGGAGGACATAATTCAATCCATAGGAAAAAGTCCTACCCATGATCTGAATCAGAAGTTCATGGGCAGTACCTAGGAATTTATATTTTAAAAACTCCTGAGGATCAGCCAGGCATGGGAAGCACTGCTCTGAAGATTTTTTGAATCCCTCCTGAGATGATGTTGAGCCTCTATTTGAACCTGGCTCTCAAAGTAGGACTCTCTCCATCTTCCTTGGGAACTGGTTTCTGTTCTCTGCTCAAATCTTTCTAGTGTTGGGGAACTCACACCCTCTCTCAAGTAACCCTCCCATTTTGAACTGCTGAAGTAAGAAAAATATTTATTAGATGGGCTTCTTGCTTTACCCACTAAATTGTACTCCCTGAGGGCTGGGACTTGGGCTTTTTCTTTCCTTGTATCTCCCTGGGCCTCACCAAATGCCAATGGTGACCCTAAATCTGCAGTCAAGCTCAGGTACGCCTGGTCCATTAGGTCCTGGTTCTGCTCTTTGGAGGCATCTGGAATAAATGCACCACACTTTACTGGGTGTGTGTGTGTGTGTGTGTGTGTGTGTGTGTGTGTGTGTGTCTCCTTTTTTCCTTCCAGTGCAGAAAGATGTTTTGTTTTGCTTTTAAGATTTTATTTATTTATTTGCAATAGAGAGAGAGCGAGCAAAAGAGATCATGAGCAGGGTGGGAGGGAGAAGCAGCCTCCCCACTGAGCAAGGAGCCAGCTGTAAGCCTCGATCCCAGGACCCTGGGATCATGACCTGAACTGAAGGTGGATGCTTGACTCACTGAGCCACACGGGTACCCCGAAAGGTGTTTTATTATAGCGCGGGGACAGGACCTGTGGGCAGAAGGAGCTGCTGGAGCCCTTCTAATATTAGAAGACAACTGTGCTTCCTACATTAAAATTGAAACCAGAACCCCAGCCTCTGGATTCCCAGCTTGGTGCTTTCCTTGCACATCACGTTCAAGTAACTGACACATTCAGCCTGGGATCAGAATCGGTTCGCAGCGGGGAAGACTGTGTTGCTCACATCTGGCAAAGCTCAAGGACATAGCCATTTAATAACTTCCGAGGTGGAGGTCAAGACACCTACTTTGTTTCCTTTCAAGGTAATATTGTATCTTCTCTTGCTCTTAAGTTTCCTGAGCCAAGATGTTTCAATTCCCCTGAAAGCTCTGTTGATGCCTCTAATGAAGAGGTTGAAGGGGAAGGAAGAAGGTGCCACCGACATGCTGTGTGAGCTTTGGCTCATTGCTTGACCTCTCTGAGCTGTATAAATGTACATCTTGCCCTGGTGATTTCTAGAGTTCTATTTATACTTCAGATCTGAGAATTCGCTGCTGCATTTTCCACTGATGGTAATTCTATTGCGGGTACTTCATAACAAGATTTGATGTTAATTTGAAGAGCAGTCATTACACATTAAAATGAAAATTACCCCAAGGAAAGAATTAGAGCTGGGAGGGGTTCCACGTGTAATAGAAACAAACAGGAAAAAACCTCACCGCTGCTAATTTAACTGATGCCTGCAATCTAAGAAAGGCAAATGCATGATTCTAGTATTTTCTTTAGTGGATTATAGAAAAGAAAATTAAATCAGAAGTCAAAAATAAACAGTTTGATTGCTCTTTACTATATTATCTTAATAAACAGTCTTCCTGGAAAGTTTAAAAATACACAGTGCTCGGTCTGGCCAAGGAAAACAAGTAAATACTGTTGAGAAAATGTGAGAATTTGCCATCTAGGCACAAGTGATGGCAACATTGTCATGTGGACTTGGAGACATCCCACAAGGAGTTAGAGGTTGTTAAGCATTACCTACTTTTCAAGGTTTGTGGTTGGGGACACTGTTGTCACCCATGAGGTTAGAATGGGAGTGGGCACTGCCGAGCATTCTTGCAGGCTCCGGGCAAATCCTGACCCACTTCTTCATTTGCCCACAACGTTTGGTCTAGACATCCACCTTATCTTGACCAGCCACACGTATTTCACAGTCTAGGGGGATGCTGAGAAGATTGGCGGTTCTCTTTCCCTTAGGTCTTCTATGGCTGTAAGTGCCAAGAGGTGGTGTCTTTGTCATCATCACACGGAGATGATGCCCTCATGATTACAGAAACTCAGTGAAGAATATGAATAAAGGAATGTCCAGATACAGACCCAAGTGTAGGTAAAAATTTAGTTCATAGTAGTGGAAGCATTTCAGATAAAAGGGGAAGGAATGGCTTATTCAGGAAATGGTGTTGAGATAAGTGGCTAATGAATCATTGGGAAGACATAACGTTGGATTCCCATCTTATGCTAATTGAACAAATCACAGATGCATTGAAGATTTAGATTTGTAAAAAAAAAGAAACTATAAACATTCTAGAAGAAAGTATAGGTGAATATTTTGTATAGTTTTGAATCACAATAATAAGAAAAAAGGCTAACATAGTTCACAATGCCAAAAAAAAAAAAAAAAAAGCATCTCTGCCAAAGAGATCACAACAAAAATCGAAAGTTGAGTGACAGACTGGGAAAATAGCCTTAATCTGTTCAGTACTCTCATAGAAATCAATCAAAAGGAGGAAATGTCTGTAAAGAGATGTCCAAACACCATGAAGAGATATTTCACAAAAGAAAGAATAGCTAGGAAAGATGCTCTATTAATTAAGCAGGAGTCTTGGTCGCAAATGACAGTAATCCAGTTTGAACTAGTATAGTCAAATGAGCATCTGGGAGGAAACTGGGGTGTCTTGCATGTCAAGGAAGGGTGGGAAGTGCAGGGACCCAGATGGTCTCAGAACTGCTGCAACCCCAAACTTGAACACTACTAGTGCTCTCCATCTCTCTCATCTGCTTCTTGATCTCCCAGCCTCCTGTCTTCTCACTACTTTGTCCATATGTTAGGGGAACATGTCATGGCTTCATATTTTACAACTTGCACCAGTAGACAGAGACTGGTCTTTTCCTCCCTGATTCTGATTTGAAAAACTAAGGAGTGACTCCAGTCGACCTGTCTTGTGTTGGTGGATCGCTGTGGGGCAATGCATGTAGATTGCAGGCATCGATTCTTAGATTCTTAGATTGAAGCCCTCAAACAACATGGTTGCTCTGGTTACAGCTAGAGAAGATGGGGGTATTAAGTGGAGAGGTAGTTTCTAGGGGAAGAAGAGAGGCATTATATAGGGCTTCACTACACATGAAAAGATGCTCAACCCACCAGTAAACTGAATCTTGTGTATATGCAGAATCTTAGAATGGCAAAAATGTAACACATTGATAAGGAGGTATGCGTAGGTAGGTTCTTTCAAACATTACACTCCCTTTGCTGATAGGAGTGCAAATTGATGTCTTTGTCAAGGAGTCTGACAATATATACATAAAAAGACTTAAAGTTATGTAACCCTTGACCTTGAAATTCCAATTCTAGGATTTCATCTTAAGAAACACAGTGCACAACGGTGCCTGGGTGGCTCAGTCATGGAGTGTCTGCCTTTGGCTCAGGTCATGATTCTAGAGTCCTGGGATCGAGCCCCGCATCAGGCTCCTTGCTCGCGGGGAAGCTTGCTTCTCCCTCTCCCATTCCCCCGCTTGTGTTCTCTCTCTTACTCTCTGTCAAATAGATGAATAAAATCTTTAAAGAAAAAAAAAAGAAACAGTGCACAAATGGTATACAGAATGTTATAAATGGTAGAGAGTATTTTTTTTTTTTTAAAGATTTTATTTATTTGACAGCGAGAAACACAGTGAGAGAGGGAACACAAGCAGGGGGAGTGAGAGAGGGAGAAGCAGGCTTCCTGCCGAGCAGGGAGCCCGATGTGGGACTCGATCCCGGGTCTCCGGGATCATGACCCAAGCCGAAGGCAGTTGCTTAACCAACTGAGCCACCCAGGCGTCCCGGTAGAGAGTATTTTTAACAGAAATTGGAAACAATTTCAGTGACCATTGGTAGGGGATTGATAATATGAATTTTGGCATATTCAAATAACAGACTCCTATGTAGCCATTAAGAATTATGGAGATCTATTCTTACTGACCTGGAGAAATTATCATGACATAGTGAATGGAAATTGGGATAACCTGTATTTTGTGTAGTGAACCTGCAATATAGAAGTGGAAAAATAAGATATTTTCATTTGGAGAAGGAGGGATGGCAGTTAGTGCCTTGTAAATGTAAGGTTGCTTGCTGGGATCATAAAGAAATAAAATCTCTTTAAAAAACAAAGCATGTTATGCCCTCTGGATCTCACCAAGTGTTGTCTTACTTAGCATTTCACCGTGGGAAGTCATAAGATTTGTCCAGCCATCTTGTTTAAATGAATCTTCAAATTTCCCCTTGGACCCATTTATTGACTGACTGGCTTGATTGAATCTCTAATGGATACTCAGTGCATCTAGCACACTTTTTTGACTCTGCCAAGTGGTGACACATCTTTGTCTTTCAAGTATGAATTTGATTTTTGGGAAAAGCCTATGTTCCGTACTGTCAGTTTTGGTGCATAAAGCAGGCAGCCCCCCTGGGTGACAATTTTGGAGGTGGCAAGTCTGAGACAAGAATGAAGAATGGGAACCTTCCCAGTGCTCTGGCCAGGATTGGGGTTTATCTGAAATCCTCCAGGCTCTGTGTGTTAACTTTAATGGTAGCCACTGCCAATTGCTTCTTTTATCCTCTCATAACCGTTTGTGGGAGGTGAGCATTTTGATTTTTTTTTAAAGATTTTATTTATTTATTTGACACACAGAGATCACAAGTAGGCAGAGAGGCAGGCAGAGAGAGGAGGAAGCAGGCTCCCTGCTGAGCAGAAAGCCCGATGCGGGCCTCGATCCCAGGACCCTGAGATCATGACCCGAGCTGAAAGCAGAGGCTTTAACCCACTGAGCCACCCAGGTGTCCGAGCATTTTGATTTTTTTTTTTTAAAGATTTTATTTATTTATTTGACAGAGAGAAACACAGCCAGAGAGGGAACACAAGCAGGGGGAGTGAGAGAGGGAGAAGCAGGCCTCCCACCGAGCAGGGAGCCCGATGTGGGACTTGATCCTGGGTCTCCAGGATCATGCCCTGAGCCGAAGGCAGTCACTTAACCAACTGAGCCACCCAGGCGCCCCAGCATTTTGATTTTTATTTGACAGAAAGAAACACAGCCAGAGAGGGAATAGAAGCAGGAGGAGTGAGAGAGGGAGAAGCAGGCTTCCCGCTGAGCAGGGAGCCCGATGTGGGCCTCGATCCCGGGTCTCCAGGATCATGACCTGAGCCGAAGGCAGTCGCCCAACCAAATGAGCCACCCAGGCACCCCCAGCATTTTGATTTTTATATGACAAGCTGGGCAGTTGGTAAAGAGAAAGACCCCGTGACTGTCTGGAATCCCGCAATCAGGATGTGCTCAGTGGGTACTGGATTTCTGGCAGCTCTGTCTGATGAACTAATGACTAACGAGCAGGAATACTTCGGGATGCACAAAATCAGCGTCCGTTTTATTGATATGATTCAAGCACCTCCTGGGTGTATGACACTGGTAGGGTGCTTCCAGAGGGTTATGGTGAAAGAGACTGCCCCTTCCTTTCTGGGAGTTCTGATCTAGTCGGGCAAGGACAGGTACATGGCCAACATTACAAGGTAGAATCTAAGTATAAAGACAGTCATGATGGGGGGAGATCACTTCAGGCATCTTGGAGAGGTGGTCTTTGGGCTGGGCCATGAAGGCTTGTGGCTGTGGGTGTGAACCCACCATTAAAGAGCCCCCTCCCCCAGGTGCTAGGTCTGTGACGTAGGCTTTATAGATGTTGTATTTTTCATTACAATCTAGTAAGTTAGGTATCCCTGTCATTTGCACATGACAAACCCACAGAGGCTAAAGTACTTGTCCAGGGTGGAGAGGCAAGGTAAGCGTTGGAGCTTGCCTCTGCCCCTAAAGCCAGTGTGCTGGGAAATCCATTGCGTGAGGTCACCATGCGGAGTGTGGTGAAGACAGAAACCCCTGGGATTGCAGAGAGCAGAGCCAAACAGTGGTGACTGGGAAGACTAGAACAAGACAGCCGTTCACCTGGAGCAGGGAGTAGTTGTAGGGGAGCACGGAACAGGAAGGCTGGACCAGCATACAGGAAAGCCAGGCCGAGATAATTGGGAATTGTGTTTTTAAGCAAAATGGAGCCACTGAGAGTTTTTGAGCAGAGGAGGCTGATACTGGCTGAGCTGGAAGATACAGAATCTGGCAGCAGGGGGCTGTGAAGCCAAATAGGCAGTGGTTCTGGGAAGTATGTGGTCCTGCAAAAAAGAGGGGTGAGGTGTGTGGGAGTGGCTTTGGGGAGGCTGATTCCATAGAACTTGGCACTTTATGGGACATGAAGATGGGTGGAAGGACACAACTATTAAGTCTGAACCCAGGTGACACGGGAGAGCAGCCAGGAGATGCTGCTGGCTCTGGGAACAGATGTAGGTGTGGTTGGGGGTCTCATAGAGCAGAGGCATGGCCAGCGCGGAGCCGTGGAGGCTGGAGGGAACCTTCTGGCTGGAGGCGAGGATTCTCAAGGTGAAGGCACAGCAACAGCTTCCAAGACCGTGGGAGCTATGCCTTTGTTTTTTTCCTTGCCCCGCACCCTTTTCTTCTAACAACCCCTCCCTTTTTGCTTTGGGGCACCACCCCTTTTCCGTATTCAGTCCCTGAGGTTGGGGGGATTACTTCTCATTGGCTCCATGGGTGAGCATGGGACCCAGTTCTGGCCAATCAGAGCCCTGCTTCCTTTGACTCCCCCCTCCACGGGTTTCAGGATGAGGATGCCTTTCGGGGTCCAAAAAGGGCTGCCCTTCTGCTTCTGGGGTTGCCGAGCAGGTGGAAGGGAAGCCTGAAACTACTAGTCGCCGTTGCCTGAGAATAAAGGCAGTGGAGGGGAGTGTTTGTGGGAGATAGACCTCCTCATTGTTTGATGGTTGGTCTCTTGCTATCCTAGGAGCGAGATGTACCACACTGGGCTTCTTGTTTGGATGAGCCAATAATATGACACTTACCAGTCAAAGGTCCTGGCTCAGGATTAGAAACCATGTCCTTACGGGATACCTACCTTAAAGGGCCCAAGAAGGCAGGCCTGGAGGGATGGGATGTGGATTGAGAGAAGGTACCCAGAGTCAAGGAAGGCTGGAGACCATTTATCCCAGGCTTTGCCTGAGCATAGTAGGGGCAGGTGCCTTTGATGTTTGCCACAAATAATACAATCCCCAGCCTGGTTGCCTTTGTGGGACTCTAACTGTAGGAAAAAAAAAATCAGGAAATAAGTAAACAAACATGCTGGTCACCATGGAAATGTAAACCCAAGGTGTCAGGAACAATAGCTGTATGTGAGTCCGGAAGTGGATGCTGTCTCCACAGTTGGTTTGATCCCAGATCTGTTTCCCTGTGGGAGTCCGGACATACCCATAAACTCATTACATAGACAGCTTCCCCTAGAGAGGGAAACACCTCTGATAAGCCTTGGTTTCATCATCATTAAAATGGCTATAAACTTAATATGGTGCTTGTGTCTACCAGGGCTCTGCTCACAGCTGCTATCTGAGGTAGAGACTAGTTTTATCCCAATCTGATAAGCGAGAAAGATGGACAGAGATTCCTTAACTTGCCCAAAGTCACAGATAGTAGTGGAAAAGGCGAGACTGGCACCCAGGCCCCAGGGTCCACGCCCTTTTAACAATCATGTTCTGCCAATTCACATTGGTGTTCCAAAATTTTAGTAGAAGCAGTTAATACTTATTTTGCTTGTCTTATTTTATTGAGTCCTGACCACAAACCAATGAGGTAGGTGCAATTGGTTAATCCCACTTCATAATGAAAAGTGAGGCACAGAGGATTTAGGAATCCTGCCCGAGTTCCACAGTCAGTGGGAGGCAGAAATATATTTTGAGGTTATTTTTTCAGAAGGATTTGAAATGCTGATGTGTCTTAAAATTATATTGGAAGCCCAGGATGTGTGTTAACTGTAATTTCTAAATCTGGCTCTCATCAGTTATGATGTTCTTCATGTGTAGATTTATATTAAATAAATCAAGGGGGTGAGCATTGTGGACAGAGAATAACAGTAACTTGATTTTCTATTATTGTTGCAAAACCATATTCTGGAATGCACTAACATGTAAGTAATTGGACAATGTTAAAGCAAAGGAATAAGCTTTGAAAACCAAATCACACCTTTAAAATCTATGCAAGTTCTTTCCTCTGCGAAGGAAAAACCAAATGTACTACTGTTTGTGGGCCGGCTGGACGTGTTACAGATGCTGTGGGGTGGGAGTGTGTGACAATTTTTTTTCAAATTGAGGGCCCATTATAAGACACACTTGGGCTGCTTAAACTCCCCCAAACTCGTGAATTGGTTCAATAACAAAAAGCATGAATCATTTTAATATGAAGGTGCAGGAACATCTGCCTGAGTAATTTCTGACACTTTTTTTTTTTTCCCTTTCTGAAAATGTGTTTCATTAGGGATTTACTGCTGGAAATAAAAGTGGATCTGGGGACTGGTGGCCTAGAAGCTTCATGAACACAGGTCCTGTGCTTATTATTTATTACTCTTTGTCATGTGTCTGTATACAGTAGGTTTTTTTTTTTCCAGATTTTATTTATTTATTCGACAGAGAGAGACACAGCGAGAGAGGGAACACAAGCAGGAGGAGCAAGAGAGGGAGAAGCAGGCTTCCCACAGAGCAGGGAGCCCAATGTGGGGCTTGATCCCGGGTCTCCGGGATCATGACCTGAGCCGAAGGCAGTTGCTTAACCAACTGAGCCACCCAGATGCCCCTGTATACAGTAGGTTTTAATGAATACTTTTTAAATGAATGAGAATCCAGAAACACTTGGATTCTGCCTCAGGCCAAGCCCACGCCTCTCTAGGAGGTTTCTTAGACGGGCAGATGGCCAAAAGCTAATAGAAGCTTATAGTCAAGTTCCAGCTGGTTTTGGGGCCCAAGGTGGAGCTCTGGACCACTAGACGAGGTCGCTCAGTTTGGGAACCCAAGAGCCCCCTTCCTCCTCAGGCTCAGCCCCAGTCTCAGCTTTCACAACTCTGTCAGAAAGGGCAAAAGTCCCTCTCCCTCAAGGAGGCGATGGGGCCAGGGGAAAACAGGCAAAGATTCAGGAGGCCTTAGGGCCTGGCTTAGAGCTGGCTTAGAGCTGGCTTAAGGCTCAGCCAGGTAGGGGCTCTCGGCCTGGCTGTTTCCAGGGGGTGTGAGGTTGGGCACTGTGGTGACCTGCCCTGGGAGACCCTGCTTCCACCCTCTGGGACCTTCAGGCCACCTCTAGCCTCAGTCCTAGGGAGCTGTCTTAATTAAGAGCTAACTTTGTGTTGGTTACTTAAGGTGTGCTTTGCACCGTGCTAAGGGCTGACTGCATTCTCACTGGTTTTTTCCTTTAGCACTTTTTGTTTCTTTTCTTTTTTTAGAGGCAGAGCATGAGGAGGGGGTGAAGGAGGGGCAGGGTAGACGGAGAAGGTAGAGAGAGAATCTTAAGCAGGCTCTAAGCCCAGCTGGACTTGGGCATCAGTCTTAGGACCCTGAGTTCATGACCTGAGCTGAAATCAAGTCAGTTGGTTGGCCGTTCACCGGACTGAGCCACCCAGGCGCCCCTCCTTTTAGCAATGCCTTTTCTCACTGCTTCCCTCTCTATTACACAAAACATGTTAGTACCTCCATGGGCAGTCTACGGCTCAGAGCGCTTCATCTCTAACTCCTTACAGGGATCCTATTACGATTGGGCTCTCATGATCCTATTTCACAGATGAGGAAATTGAGGCTTAAAGAGGATAAGCAACTTGCCTAGCACCATGTGTCTTCTCAGTTGTGTAAACCAAGCAAGGGAATGTGACTCCTAAGCCCATGTTTCTGCTCCACTGGGGCTGGGGCCCACTCCCCTGCTTTGAGTTTGGGAAGGAAGGTATAGGCCTTTGTTTCGCAAGTGACTGGTTTGTGCTCAGCCACAGGGGACTGTGAGCTTGTTAAGGGCTTTATGCTCGTGTAGCTTGTATATTTTTATTGGGAGAAGGCCACCACCCATCATATCTCTCATAGATCTGTTTCAGCAAAGCTGACTGTAAAGTGTATTTCTGTAAAGTGAGCTCATGTAAAGTGAATTACAGTGAAGTGAATCTTAGTTCCTGGTTGGTTTCTTTCCTAAAAAAATAAGATCACTCCTAGAAAGTGTCCCAGGAGGAGGGGGTCTGGGTGGGATCTGCCTTTGGCCACATGCTCACCTGCAAGCCTGCTCTCCCCCACCCCTAGGCCGCGGCTCCTCTTCTTTTGTGCAGATAGTAACAGCACCAAGAGCCGGGGCGCCCTGGTTGTAGCAGGAGTTATTTACCTTCTCTTTTTAGGGGTGGCCACTTGTTCAGCCTGCACAGTATCTTAAAAATTAGAAAATTTTACCTCATGTCCCTGATTTCAGATTTCTTTTAGAAAATTGGAAGTTCTAGCAATATTAGGTAAGAATATTTGCATAGCACTGTTTGTCTGCCATATTGGTTGTCTGGCTGGGGACAAAATTCCAGGCTTTACCTTTCACCACAGACCACATGCTTCCCTCTTGCCTCATGGGCAGCGCCTTTTACTCAGTTATGTCACTCAGCCAACCCCTGGGTTGGGGCCCCTGTCCTTTTCTATGGTATATTTGCCTTGCAAACTTTAAGTTATATAAGAACAAATTCCGCCTTTAAAAAAAGACAAAAAACAAACCAAGAACGGTTTGCAGGCACACGGTTTACTTAACATGCAACTTCAGCAGGCATGAGTTTGCTCTTTCGGTGCTGGGACCTGGCGGCCTATGAGCAGGAGGAGTCTGTTGGAAGGAGGGACAGGGCGGGTGCTCTCTGGAAGTCTCCAGCCCACTAAGTGGAAGGGCTTCCTTTAAAGAAATGACAAGGAACACACGATGCTGTGATAAACGCAGTATTCAAGGGAGGAGACCCTTAAACTTCAGGGGGACCAAAGGAGAGGGAGCTGGGGAGGGGTAGGTGTGCTTTGGGGACATTCCACGACAAAGGAAATGTGGGCAAGTAAGCTGGGAAATACCCAAGTCAGAGCCTGAATGATGCTGTTTACAAGTTCTTACAGGAAAGACTATTATGGGCGAGCTCTTAATGGGTTGTCTGTCTGTCAAGGGGAGAGCGAGGCTGGGGGTGAGGGGGAGGGGCTGGACTTGAGATGGAGGACTCTAAGCTTTGCTTCTTGCATTTCCTGTCTTTCCATTTACAGTCGGCTTGGGGATTACAAGGCTGGGGGAGGGGGCAGGGGCAGGCCGCTGAACGTGGGAGGAAGGAGGTGTGTGTGTTTCTGTTTCATGTTCTTAATATTTTCTGGACCCAGAGAAGGTTTTCTGGTCTGCAGAGGAGAAGATACCCCTTGCAGGCCCTGGAGGCGGAGGAGGTGATGGGCGGAGGGTGAGATGTTATCGGTTTCCTGGGTGGAGTATGGACCGGAAGGAGGGGTGCCTGGCCCTGAAGATCTCAATTAAACTTTGGACTGGCTCACCCAGGGAGGTGGCACGATTTCCTCTGGAGGTCTAAAATAAAGAGCAGAGATTCAATTCCATCTGGAACGATGGGCGTGGCCCTGCCTGGCGGCTGGGATGGACCCAATGATCTCCCCAGCCTTCTTTGTTCTGACACTAGACACCCCACCCCTCACTGCCCTGGAGAAATTTCTAGAACTAGAAGGGTTCTGTCTCAGCACGTTAACATTACTGCTAGAAAATAAAGCCCCTTAAAGCTGGAACCTTTGGCTTCTTGGGCAACAAGCAGGAAAACACCCACCTTCTGTTAGACCAGGCACTTGAATTAGAGCAAAGAGAGGCTTACCCTTATTTAAAAAGTGAACTACACAGTTGTTGACTCTTTCAAGGCCTGACATTAATATACCCTAATTCAATTTGCTGTCTGGAAGTGGTTCGCCACATTCTTCTGGGCTCCAATGAGAAATGGTGCTCCCTCCCCCCCCCTACTGCCCAAAGAAGGGTGATCATATGGCTGGTGTCAGGATTAATAGTGTCTTCTTTCATCCTTAAAGGGGTCCCTGTTTGGACAATAAATTACATAGTCAGTCTACCATGAAAGAGCAGAAAAAGCCCAGGAGAAAACTGTTTTGGGAGGGGGTATTGAAACCAAAGCATTTGAAATATGTGATTTTCCATTTAAATATACATATATTATTCTTTTTTGTAACCTAAATGACATTATAGCATTCAGAGCCTGACTTCTTGCTGGAAAGAGAGGAAGGAAGTTTTGTAATTGAGAAAGCTCATTAAACACACACACACACACACACACACACACACACACACACACACAACTGAAAAAACCAAGTAAAATGAAATAAAAGAACCAGCAGCTTCTCAGTCAGTAAGGCCCTACCCGGACTGTGGCTGTGGGAGCTGGAAGCAAGCTTGGAGCTGCCTTCTGTCAGCTGGCCCCCAAGGAGCTAGGCTTTGAAAGGAAAGAGGATGCAGACGGGCCCATGACCTGACGCTGTCCAGCTGGAACATCCTGGAATGCAGACCGGGCCCTGAGGTCAGAGGGAGTGGGATGCTGCCAGGCCTCTCAGTGCTTTGCTGGGGCCACTGAGTCCCTCCTTGACCATGGCTGATTGCAAGAGTGAGGATTAGGGATTGAAAAAAATCAAAGCTCCAGTCACTTCTGGTAAAAGGGAAACTAAGGCATGTGACAGATTTTAAGTTTATTTGAAAATTGATTCAAATCAGGCAGTGCCAGATGGGAGGTGGTCGGGTGTAATCTTCTGAAAGGAGCCAGGGGAAGGGGTCCCACAGAGAAGGTACAGAAACACCGGGAGACAATCATTTGATTGGCTACAACCAAAAGCCTAGTTGGCCATTTATGATTGGCTGTCCTTAGCATTTTCTTTTCATAACCTTGAGGTATTTCCAGACTTAGGTTTTGGTGTGCTTACTAGACTGCCACTCAATCTAATGGCCTCCTCGTTTAATTGATTTAACGCTTTCTAAGTGGAGTGACCTAAAAGCAAATAGTTCTCCGCTTTTAGCCTCGGCTTCCTTGTCTGCAAAATGGAGATGAGCTTCAGTGAGAAGCTAATGGAGGAGAGCAGAAGGCATCGGTAAGCTGGGATAAGCCATGCCCACATGAGAGGATGGCTCTGTGGCCCTGTGTGGTCACAAGGGCTGGTGTTTCCTTTGGGCAAGTGGGAGGAGTGACCCTGAGCCACCTTCACATCACGGACATGTGACAGATGGCTTCCAGGGAGCTCTCTTCCCAACGCTGTCAGCAACTGACAGGTTCAATGAGGCTTTGCCAGAATGTTCAAGTAGCTTTTCCTAACACGTGTCTTTCTTCAAACTCTGTCCCACCCTGCCGACCACAAACTTTGCTGGGAACATATTTTGCCAAAATGGAGCTGGCACAGCAGTAGAAAGAGGCAGCGTTCTATATGATTGTGGAAAATGACACAGCAGCCGGCGCATGGGGTATACTCATCCATCCCCCTGCCCTCCCAGCGAGCAGCTACTGAGCCGTGGTCTGGTCCCAGGCAGTGGGACGATCCGTGTGGCTGGCTGGGCAGATGAGGCAACTGCCTTGATCTGGAACTTGCCTCCTTGAGGGAACAACCTGGAAAATAATGCAAGTAACTTATAATCTGTTAAAGAAAAAATGAAGACTAAGAGACCAACAATTGAGCACTAAGTGAGTCAGGAGCGTAGCGTAGGGTCTTGGCTGCGAGGAATGAGGTCTAGGTGGGTAGAGAAATGGCATAGAGCCAAACACCCTGGAGCTGGGCGTCGTTGGCCCCGGGAAGGTACGCTCGCTGGGCGCTGCTGCCTGGATGGTGACACCCGGGCTTGTCGTTTAGGTGGGCCGTGGTTTGCTGGAGGCAGCCTCGAGTGTAACGAAGACTGCCCGCGGCAGCCTGGTGCTCAGTCGTGTGTGCCACACAGAAGGTTTGCCAAGCCAGTGTTGTGGCACCCAGGGGGCTCTGCACTGGTGTCAGTACGCTGTGTGGCCAGGGAGGAGATTGTCCCATGTAATGGGTTATGTACCCATTAAAGATGAAAATTATTGGGGTGCCTGGGGTGGGCGGCTCAGTTGGTTGGGTGTCTTCTGCCTTCACCTAAGGTTGTGATTCCAGAGTCCTGGGATCGAGCCCTGCCTTGGACTCCCTGTGTCGGGGAGTCTGCTTCTCTCTCTCCCTCTACTCCTGCCCTCACTCATGCTCTCTCTCTCTCTCTCTCTCAAATAAATACATAAAATCTTAAAAAAAAAAAAATAAAGGCACAATGTCTTGTTTTTTTTATTTTTTTAAAAGGTCGAAAATTATTTATTTATTTATTTTTAAAGATTTTATTTATTTGACAGAGAGAAACACAGCCAGAGAGGAGTGAGAGAGGGAGAAGCAGGCTTCCTGCCGAGCAGGGAGCCCGATGTGGGACTTGATCCCGGGTCTCTGGGATCATGACCTGAGCCGAAGGCAGTCGCCCAACTAACCGAGCCACCCAGGCGCCCAAAAGGTTGAAAATTATTAAGACAATGTAGAAACATGAAAAATAACGTATAAACTATTTTTTAAAAAGGATTTTATTTATTGGAGAAAGAGAGAAATCAAGCTGGGGAAGGAGCAGAGGGAGGGGGACAAGCTGACCCTGCACTGAGCAGAAACCCCAACCTGGGGCTCAGTCTCCCAACCCTGAGATCTTGATCCGAGCTGAAATCAAGAATCAGATGCTCAACCGACTGAGCACCCAGGCCCTCCCCCAACGCATAAACTCTTAAATACAAGGAGTCGAAAATGCGAAGATCACAATTGTAGTACTCAGAAATCCTGTGGTAGTGAGTGACAGAAATGCAAATGTGTCTAGAGGTTTAGGGGTATTCCTGGATTTCTGGATCCAAAGAGTCAAACAACCTCCTGGGGTTTTTCTATCCGTGTCTCTCAGCAATGTTGGTCTTTCCTCTGCCTCCTTTTCAGTGGGTCAGGAGGGCTCAGAGCTGCTCTCTATGCAGCTTCAGTGCAGAGAGAGCCTCTTTTCTGAAAAGCAGCAGGGACGCCTTGGGAAAGACTCTTTTTGGTGACACCAGATCACTTGCCTGCGTGGTGGCTGGAGTTGGAGGGAAGGAAGGATGATGTGGGCCGCGCAGAAGGGCTGTCGGAGAAGGAGTGCCAGGTACGTGGGAGTCACAGTTGTCCACCCCAGCCGTGTAAGAATAAGGTGGCTCCTGGTGTGACCAGAGACTCAACAGTAACTTACATGCTCAGGTGTAGGAGCTGGGACTTTCCAGTTGTCTTCAGTGACAAAAATCACAATGTATAAAGGAAAATAATCTGACCCAGAATTGTCCTTCCTGTCACATTTTGATTGGGGTCAAAATAGACATATGCTTTTTAGCTTTGATCCAATAATCCAGGGTTTAGCAGACTTCTTCTATAAAGAGTATGTAGTAAATATTTTAGCTGAATGGGCCATGTGTTGTCTGTTGTAGTTCCTAAACACAGCCATTGAGGGTTGAAAGAAGCCATAGCCTATACTCAAATGGCCAGGCTCTGTGTTAGTAAAACTTTATTTTTAACAGATATTGGCTCAGATTGCCACAGGCATTATTTTATAGACCCCTGAGACAGATATCTGAAACTTTTATGTTTCAGTGGGCCATAAGACACTCTTATAATTTGCATATTTGCAAACCACGTATCTGTAGGGGATTGATATCCAAAACATAGAAGGAACTCCTCTGTAAGCCAATAGGAAAAAACCAAATAACCTATTTGAAAAACAGACAAAGGACTTGAATAAACATTTCTCAGAAGAAAGTCGTACAGATGGATAACAGGTCCATGGAAAGATGCTTGACATCACTAATCATCGGGGAAATGCAAATCAAAACCACAGTTTATAGGTCACTTCATACCTTTGGGGATGGCCATTATCAAAAACAGAAAATAACAAGTGTGGCAAGAGTGTGGAGAAATTGAAACTTTTTTTCTTTTTTTTTTTTTAAGATTTTATTTATTTATTTGACACAGAGATCATAAGTAGGCAGAAAGGCAGGCAGAGAGAGAGGAGGAAGCAGGCTCCCTGCTGAGCAGAGCCTGACGCGGGCCTCGATCCCAGGACCCTGAGATCATGACCTGAGCTGAAAGCAGAGGCTTTAACCCACTGAGGCACCCAGGCGCCCGAAATTGGAACTCTTGTGTATTGTTGGTAAGAATGTAAAATAGTGTAGCCATTATGTAAAATAGAGTGGCAATTTTTCCAAAAATTAAAACTGGAATCATCCTATTATCAAGCAATCCCATTTCTGGTATTTATCCAAAAGAATTGACATCAGGATCTCTAAGGAGTATTTATACTCTCTTGTTCATTGCAGCATTATTCTCAATAGTCAAGAGATTGGAAGCAACCTAAATGTTCTTCAAAGGATGAATAGATTAAGAAAATGTCATATATACCGGGGCACCTTGTGGCTTAGTCAGTTAAGTGTCTGACTCTTGATTTCTTTTTTTTTTTTTTTTTTAAATGCCAAACTGAGCCAACTTTACAGGTTATATCTGTGCATTTTCTTTTTTTATTTTTAAAGATTTTATTTATTTCCTTGACAGAGAGAAACACAGCCAGAGAGGGAACACAAGCAGGGGGAGTGAGAGAGGGAGAAGCAGGCTTCCCGCCGAGCAGGAAGCCCGATGTGGGGATCGATCCCGGGTCTCCAGGATCATGACCTGAGCCGAAGGCAGTCGCTTAACCACTGAACCACCCAGGCACCCCTGACTCTTGATTTCAATCTGGGTCATGATCTCAGGGTCCTGAGATCAAGCCCTGTGTTGGACTCCACTCTCGGCATGGAATCTGCTTGTCCCTCCATCCCTAAGTTCCTCTCCCTACTGTTTTTCTTTCTCTCAAATAAATAAATTAATAAAATCTTAAAAAAAAAAAAGAAAATGTCATATATACATACAATGGAATATTATTTAGCCTTAGAAAAGAAAGAAATCCTGCTGCATGTAACAACCTAGATAGATTTTGAGGACATTATGCTAAGTGAAATAAGCCAGTCACAGAAGGATAGACAGCATAGTTTCACTTATGTGAGGAATCTAAATAGTCAAATTCATAGAAACTGGAAGGAGACTGGTAATTAATTACTAGGGGCTGGGACGAAAAGGGAAATGAAGAGTTAGCATTCAATTGGAATAAAGTTTCAGTTATGCAAGATGAAAAAGTTTTAGAAATATCTTTACAACACTGTGCCTATTTAACAGTACTGGGTTGAGGGTTCCTGGGTGGCTCAGTTGGTTAAGCGACTGCCTTCGGCTCAGATTGTGATCCCAGAGTCCTGGGATTGAGTCCCACATCGGGCTCCCTGCTTGGCGGGAAGCCTGTTTCTCCCTCTCTCACTCCCCCTGCTTGTGTTCCCTCTCTGGCTGTGTTTCTCTCTGTCAAATAAATAAATAAAATCTTAAAAAAAAAAAAAGAGTACTGGGTTGTACCCTTAAAAAATTAAGAGGGTAGATCTCATGTCATTTATTTATTTTAGATTTTATTTATTTATTTGATAGATAGAGCATGAGTTGGGTGGGGGGAAACAGAGGGAGAGGGAGAGAATCCACAGGTAAACTCCCACCTGAGCCAGGAACTTGATGTGCGGGATCCCAGGATCCCGAGATCATGACGTGAGCCAAAGACAGATGCTTAATCCACTGAGCCATCTCAGATGCCCTTCATGTTATTTTTTTTAATCCCAAAAATGTATATAAGCTGAATTGTGTTAACAGTTTATTTTTTGTTCCTCATGTGGCTGGGAGCATTTGGAAAACATAATATTGATCCCATCACAAAAGCAAAGGATTAGAATTGTCCTGTCCAAGGGGCGGGGGGCGGTAAGTAATGTTCCATCACAAATCAAGCAACTGAAGATGTCAGTTACGGTCACATCGAAGATAGTGCAGCTGGAGGCCACAACAAGATGGCTTGGCTTGAACGCTGGCCAGGATAGCCTTGTTTTGCCAGTTTGGGCAGTACGTGCAGTTCTGTCATGAATTTGGGGTTAGTGTGGCATGTGTAGTTGAAGTTTAAAGCTCACTCCTCTACCCTCCAAATCAGGTGTTGCTTGGGATTGAAAACATTCATTGTTTGGTCCTCACAGCTCTGATGGGAATGCCACTGGAGAAGGACCTCCTCAGATCTGCATTTTAGCATCTTCAGGCTCTGCTCCTGCCAGCTGTTCTTTTCATGGGCACAGAGGGACCCACTGGGGGCTGCTCCGGATCTGAAAATGAGTCTGAGGTCCTGGGCTCACAGATGGGATTTCAGACCTGCTTCCTTTCTGCAGATGTGATTAAATGGTGCATGGAGGCAGCCTGGAGTGCAGGGTCTGTGTGACCATCCAGAGGCCTCCACTCCAGGGCTCTCTTACCCAGGCCAATGAAAGGCATAAACTCCAAGAACATTCCATTTGAATAAGATGCGTTTTTAATAAAAAGCAATGGAAAATGGTAAACCTGGCTTGAGGAAAGGGAATGTACTCTTTCATGTTAAACAAACAAACAAAAAATGTGACTGTGGGAAGCATCCAAGAAAATAAGATGACCTAGAGGCTGGATTTAAAAATTGGCACCGAAGGAGATCTCATTTTCCCAGTCGATGACTCCCCCTTCAGCTGAACTCATGGCAGTGGAGCAAACCAAAATAACTTCATAAATTAAAGTTTATGCAGGCAAGAAACTACGCCTGGAATATCACATGCCAGACGAAAACCTTGAAGCCTTTGTTTACGACTGACATCCTTGTTTTGAAGGTTAATGGTGTCTAGAGAAGGTTAGGTCATGCACATATGCAATTAAAGCGAAAATCACTGTTGATAGTCAAAGAGAGACCTAGCTGTGTTTACTTACTGTGCTTGAGGCCACCTTTGTTTGCTTGTTTGTTTTTCCCTCTAGAAATAATGTCTTTGTCCTGCCTAATTAATTTAACTAGCTTTTGTTTAGACCAGGTTCATGGAAACTTCTCAGAGAGCTCAAAGTATGTTGGCAAGGGATGCCTTGGAACTAGCACCTCAGTTTTTCTTTTATTATGTAAGTAATAGAAAGATGCATTGGGATGTAAAAGGTTCCGATTGGAGCAGTGTACATACACACGAAAGCTCTGCCTTACCTCCTTCCTGACCGCTTACGCTTTCTGTTCTTTTTAGATCTTTATCTTATGTTCACTGTTTGTGTGCCTGTTAACACGTGTGTATACATGTACACATACACATGAACATAGTTTTTTTTTTTTTTTAAAGATTTTATTTATTTATTTGACAGAGAGAAACACAGCGAGAGAGGGAACACTAGCAGGGGGAGTGAGAGAGGGAGAAGCAGGCTTCCCGCTGAGCAGGTAGCCCGATGTGAGGCTCGATCTTGGGTCTCCAGGATCATGACCTGAGCTGAAGGCAGTCGCTTAACCAACTGAGCCACCCAGGCGCCCCAACACATGAACATAGTTTTAATTTAATACACTGGGTCATGCCGTATGTGTTCATGGACAGCTTGCTTTTTTTTTGCTTACCGTGCCCAGAGCCGTTCTGGTCAGTATGTATGTATATGACTTTTTAATGTTGTAGAGCACCCCAAAATATGAATGCATAACTTATCAAACTATTTGCCTACTCTTCCTTTTTGTTATTACAAGAGGTAACGGTAGTGTGAGATCATGAATGTGCCTTCTGGAGCTAGACTGTCTGACTTTGACATGGGCCTTCATGGGTGGGGGGAAGGGGGGTTACTCAGGGCAAGGGGGAGGAGCAAACTACAGCCCATGGGCCAAACACACCCCTCTCCCATTTTTTCTATGGCCTGCAAGCCAAGAATGATTTCGTATTTATTTAACAGAGAGAAACACAGCTAGAGAGGGAACACAAGCAGGGGGAGTGAGAGAGGGAGAAGCAGGCTTCCTGCCCAGCAGGGAGCCTGATGTGGTACTCAATCCTGGGTCTCCGGGATCATGACCTGAGCCGAAGGCAGTCGCTTAACCAACTGAGCCACCCAGGCGCCCCTGATTTTCGTATTTTTAAATGATTAAAAAAAAAAAATCAGTAAATAGTATTTCCTGATACATGAAAATCACATGGGATTCAAAGTTCAGTGTCCATAAATAAAGTTTTGTTGGAACACAGCCATGCGCATTTGTTTACCTATTGTCTGGAGATGTTTTCATGCTACAATAGCAGCAGTTGAGCAGTTGTGACAGAGACCATCTGGCCCACCTAGAATATTTACCATCTGGCCTTTTACAGAAAACATTAGCTGACCCTTGACTTCGGGCAAATGACTAATGTCTTCATGTCTCAACTTTCTTTTCTGTAAGGTGGAGATAATAGTAATAATACCCACCTCGTAAGGCTAGATTACTTAATACGTGTATCAAAGAATTACCACGTGTAGCATATACCAGATGTATCATGTAGGAAATGTACATACACAAATTACATGTAAAATACTTAGGACTTTTTAAGTGCTCGGTGAAGGTTAGCTACTATGTTTGCCTTGTTGGTATTTTCATAACTCATTGTGCACGTATGCGGGGATAGCCCCGATGCCCATAAGTGGGCTGGATGGTGAAGGGTGTGTTGTTAAGGGCTACCTAACTGCCTCCGGAATGCTTCACCGAGGTTTGCTCCTACCAGTGGAGTCTCTGTCTTCCCAATTGCCCGACACTGCTGGATATAGGGGCTCGTGGAGTAGATAAGAAAGCTGAATCTGGGAAGAGCCTGAGGGGCTTCGTATAGGCTCCGTGGAGGCAGACCTGCCCATCAGAGCACTGTGCCCAAACCTCTGGGCTGTGGTCATTGCTGGAAAGGTGTCCTTCTGAATCAGCCCGTGCTCACCATGTATGAGCAAGGGCCTCTTCTGTGCTGAGGCCTGGACCTATAAATTCTCATTTTTAGTTCTCACTCCCAGCTCCGTGTCACAGATGAAGAAGCTGGGGGCTCAGGGAGATGACGTGACTTGCTTCAGGTCCCAAAGCTGCTAATAGGGAAGTGGGATTTGAACCCGGTTGTGGGAGTGTAGACTCCACCAAACTTGCTCCTCGCCTCCTCTGCTTCCAGGAACGGATGAGGAGAGGGCAGGCGCACTCCATCTTCTCTCCTTGCCTTTCCAAGCCAGCATCTCAGAAATGGGTAAGAGCTATGGGAAGGGTCTGCAGTGAGCCTTGAAGGGGGTCCCTTAACTGCAGCCCACTTCATCTTCTTTCAGGGTAAGTGAAGAGAATTGGTAATAGTGTCTCTGTGTTTTTCACCCTCCAGTGTGAGAGTCTCTGCTGCTGAGAATGGTGCAGTTCTAACATATAACCCTCCTTGGGGTGAAAGGTCTATTTTTGGGCGTTTCTCTGTGCTCCTGTCAAGGGCCTTTGCCCCAGCATTTCTCATGACCCATTAGCATGCCTGCAAAACATGAAGTGGATTTACCCAGATACCCTTGACTGTGTGCACTAGGGAGATGTTTCTGGCCTTGTGTGTGTTTTCAATGACGAACATTTGCATTCTTTCCTCCCCGCGTGTTTTTTTTTTCCCCTCACGTCGACATTAAAAAACAAGAAAATGCAGAACTTGGGATCTTAACTCGCATGGACAGTAGTTCTCTATGAGGAATCTGAAACATTTGACAGAATTTCCTGAAGGAACAAAGAACCACGAGTCCCTGATTAAAACCACATTAAAACAAAAAGCAGACTATATCCAAAAGACCCGGTAAGAGTGCTTCTTATTTAATCAAAAAGGCAGCCCAAGTTGGTTGTTTATGGCCTCACCGAGGCCTTTCTTTGATGCTTAAACTTTTTAAGAACACACTCAGAACTTCCTCTTCAGCCTCTCTTTACTTGGAGTTAATTTTCCCAAAAGATGGCTTTCCTTTGTGCAGCCCAGTTAGGAATGGTCATTTAGCAGCTGGAAGCAGAGCTGGGATATGGGATAGGCTGGGAGTAGTTATCTGAAGTGGTAACTGTCAGATTCCCCTGTTATTCCCTTGCTATCTGGTGCCGCCGTGATGAAAGGGTCTAGGGGAAAGGAAATAAAAGGAAAAACCTCCTTCTATAAGGTATGTGCTCCAAGTGGGGATTGCCAGCCTCGACCCCACTTGTGGCCGTCCTTTGTCCTCCGGGCTGTCGTGGGCATTAGAGAAGTTGAATAGCATCCCTCGATGCCAGTCAATGCCAGGAGCACCCCCACTGTGATAATCAAATGTCTCCAGACACTGCCACGTGTCCCAGTGTTGAAAGCCACTGGCTTCGATCTTGGTCGTCTTGAACTTGCACCTGCCTCTGTGTCCTGTGCACCCTTAGCTCTCCCATGAAGGAACTTTGTTTTCTTCTCCTCCTCCCACCCTCCCTGCCTGGAGATACTGTTGCGCGTGGTGCACCAAGCTCGTCCCAGGCCCAGGCAACTGAAATAAGGCATAAGACTCGGAGTGCAGCAAGTACTCTCCCTAGGGGGTTCCTCTTGCCTCTCATCTGCTGGGTGTGAGGTCCTGCCAGGAGCAGGTATGTGCGGAGCAGGATGCTCTGGGGACAGGTGTGCAGGAGGAACACATCAGCTTGCTGTGGAGTGGAGCCTGGCCGCTCCAGCCTCTGGTTCTGGTGACACGGGCAGCTGATGGATCATTGTGCCCTGACCCCCAGCAGCCCAGGCCTGCCATGGCGGAGAACTGCCCTGCTGTTTCCCCTTTTGGAAACTGAAGAGCTGATACGGTGAGATTCCCAGGAAGGGCTTGGCTGGATCTCGATGAGCAGGAACACAGCCCTTTCCCAGGTTCACGGAGTAGGGAGGCTCTCGAAATATCTTTCCCTGGGACATGTGGCTCCTCCAGCCTCCAGGACATGGAGATCTGGTACAGGGGCCTACGCTGGCAGGGCAGGCGAAACCTGAGGCCTGAATTTGGCTTCATTTCTACCCCAAGTAGCAGCACAACCTTGGGCAAAGAGTGCCCTCCTTCTGGTCTTTCTTTCCCATAAAGCTGCCTTCCCCTGTACCTGTCGTACACTCTATCTCTATTTTTCTCCTGTCTTACAAGCAAAAGTGATACTATTAAGAGATGACATTGTGACCTTCCTGAACTTGCTTTTATTTTTATTTTTATAAAGATTTTATTTATTTATTTGGAGAGCACATGAACAAGGGAGGGGCAGAGAGAGACAGAGAGAGAGAGCGTGCATCTCCAGCAGACTCAACGCTGAGTGCAGAGCCCAATGCAGGGCTCCGTCTCACAACTGAGATCATGACCTGAGCACAAAATCAAGAGTCAGATGTTTAACTAAGGGAGTCACATGGGTACCCCTGAATTTGCTCTTAGTTGTGAATTCCTAATTAGGGGGTGTCAGTAAGGAGCTTGGGGGTCCTTCGTGGGTTTTACCTTATGTTTATGGGGTCTTAGAGACCCCAATAAATAGCATATCTCTTCCCTGAACAAACTGAGAGATGAGGCCCTGATTGAAGGTTTGAACCTTGGAGCTTGCCCAGATTTATCAGGCAAGTCATCCTCCTCCTATGGGGCCGGAAAGTCAGGTGTCCCCAAGGCCCGTAGGGAAAGTGACGGATGGTGGAGGGCAAGGGTCAAGGTCAGTGTAGACTGCAAAGGCCCTGCCCCAGGGTAGGGGATGTTGGCCTGCCTTTCCGTGACTCTGTCCCTTGTTGCTGCAGGCTGGCCACAAGCTCCGGTTGTCCTAACATGCTGCTGAGGGAGTGCTGAGCCTAGAGGTGCCTCGGCAGGGACAGCCCAGGGATGACACAGTGGTGTCCACAGCACCCAGTGCCCTCTGAGCTTAGTAGGAGGCCTCAGCTCTAGAGAGATTACATTCGGCCCTTGATGGAATCCCTAGATTCCAAGGAAAAGCATGGGGGAATTGGAGCAGCCATGAACTATCTTCACTCAGCATTGTGTCAGAAAATAAGTCACCTCAGGTCACTGATGTCTACTTCTCCAGGCTCAGTGGTCTCCTGAGCACCCTGAACTGGGCCCATGGGAGGCCTATGGAGAAGAGGGACAAGCCGGCCCCCTTGCCACCCTTTTAATCAGAAGTTTGGAGTCCTTGGTGCAGCTACTCTATTGTATGTTCCCAGTTGACTGAGTTCAAGCCCGTCATGGGCCTGTTCCCTGTTGTGTGCAGAGGGTGGAAGGCATGGCCTCTCCAGGGCCAGGCCAGCAGGCTGGGCTCCATCCCCTGCACACACCCCGCTCAGCTGGAGGTCAGAGGTCACCATAAAAATGGTGCGAGTGGCCAGTTCTCTTTACACTGTGGCTCTGGGCAGCCCAGCCCAGCTCCAGACTGGATTTGAGACCTGAGAGTGAACTTCTCTGTGAATAATGACACAATTCTGGAAATATGCAGCATCTCCCGGATACAACTTCTGGAGCTTTGCCTGGGGGAGGAGGGCCTGGAGGGTGTTTTGCATTCTGGCTCTTGGTGGTTCTTTGCCCCAGGGATGTGGGCCTGTGTGGTATGTGTGTTTTTTCACAGGGCACACATTTTCAGATACTCGCATGGACCATTTCTGGGAGTCCCCTGGGGAAAAGGAGAAAACAGAATGAGTGCTGCGATACCTAATGGAAAATATTACGCCTTTGTCAGTGGGGCTTGCGTGCCTCCCTGACTCTTGCCTTTAGACCAAACCAAGCCCCAACAGCTGCAGAGCATGAGCCACACATGAGCCTGCTGGGCTGGTGACCATCTCCTTTCGATGGCATTCTCTTAATTCTAAGTGCCTTTGAAAAATGCTTTCAGGATTGGGGGCGCCTGGGTGGCTCAGTTGGTTGAGCGACTGCCTTCAGCTCAGGTCATGATCCCGGAGACCCGGGATTGAGTCCCACATTGGGCTCCCTGCTCCGTGGGAAGCCTGCTTCTCCCTCTCTCACTCCCCCTGCTTGTGTTCCCTTTCTGGCTGTGTTTCTCTCTGTCAAATAAATAAAATCTTTATTAAAAAAAAAAAGAAAAATGCTTTCAGGATTGTACAGTGCTTGAGTTTGGGGTCAGGGGAAGAGGCTCTGAAAGGTCATCTTGGCCAAATGGCCTGGTTTTTTTTTTTTTGTTGTTGTTGTTTGTTTGTTTTTAAAGATTTTATTTATTTATTTGACAGAGAGAGATCACAAATAGGCAGAGAGGCAGACAGAGAGAGAGGAGGAAGCAGGCTCCCTGCTGAGCAGAGAGCCCGATGCGGGCCTTGATCCCAGGACCCTGAGACCATGATCTGAGCTGAAGGCACAGGCTTTAACCCACTGAGCCACCCAGGTGCCCGACCAAGTGCCCTATTTTATAGGAAGATGAAACTGAACTTCAAATCACTCTGATCACAGCCCTTTTAGTCTCACGGGGTTCTCTGGTGAGTGTTTGGAAGCTGATTTCTTGTTTCTCTAATGGAAACTTTGGTCAACATTCTCCATTTGGTAGTCTGGTTATATTGGACACGTTTTCCAAGTGGCTGAAAGGAGAAGCTGAAACAGTGATTCTGAAATGGGAAGGAGACGGTCCTCTCCTCCAGCTCCCCAGATCTGATAGAACTCCTCCGGGGTCACTGGTAAACCTGGGAGGATGCCGTATCTTCAGAGCTTGGGGTGAAGTGGCTGAGTCCACTGGGAAGGGTGCGTGGACGGGATGGCGTGTCTGACCCGCCTGCGTGTGAGTCTTGCTTTACATGGTGCCTGGGCTGCCTGGGAGATGGGCTGTGGCACAGCTGATCCAAGAGCATGTGTGGGGACCTTGCGGAGAGTATCCCCTTTATTGTCTTTTATTTTCTGCACTAATTTCATTAGAATGTAATTTAAATACATTAAAAATTTGCCCTAAAGTGCACGACTCTGCACATTTGAACAAACGTAAGCAGTCATGAAACTGCTCCCACAATCAAGAACGTTTTTTCTTACCCACTGAAACTCCCCCAGACTTCTTTCTGGTCACCTCCTTCCCCACCCCCAACCCCTGGCAACTATTGACTTGTTTTCTGCCCCACGTCTTGTCTTTATAAGAATGTCATTTAATAGAATCACGTGGAACGTAGCCTTCCAAGTCTATCTTCTTTTCACTTGGCAGAATGCATTTGGAATCACCTGTGTTGCTATGTATGTCAGTTCCCTTGTATTTCTGAGTATTATTCCATTGTTTGTGTATCTGTTCCCTAGTTGAAGGACGATTGGGTTGTTTCCAATTTTTGGCGATTATGAATAAAGCCACTATAAACATTCATGAACAGCTTTTTGTGTGAACATAAGTTTTTATTTCCCTTGGGTAAATATCTAGGAGGGGGATTGCTGGGTCATATGGTAAGGGTATGTTTAACTTTATGAGAAACTTCCATGCTGTTTCCCAAAGAGTGATAGCATTTTGCATTTCGCCGGTGATATGTGAACATTGATTATCTTCTGTTATGTTCTAGTCTCCAAAATTGATCAGAGCCAGTATGTGCTTGGCCTTTAGGTGGCAAGTAACAAAGACTCACTTTGTTTACCTTATCTGTTTTAGTTTGGCTCCGCAGGGAGGTAGACCCTGAGGCAGTGATTGGGATGTAAGTGGTTTATTTGGGGGATGGTCCCAGGAAACACCAAGGGACTGGAGAAAGGAGGAAAAGGAAGGAAGCAAGCTAATACAGGGCATGTCGTTAAGCAAGTCACTGTTTGGGAGAGCTCACTCTCCACCCCACTGGGAACTCTGAGAAAGAGTACAGAGCATGTCTGAGTTCTCCCCCACCGAATGGCCAGGCACGCTCCCCATGCTCCCTCTTTCAACATGACTCTCTCCACTCGGGACTTCCTTCTCTGCTTCGTAACTTTTGCCATTGTGTGTCTCAGGTTCCCACTAACAACTAATTCTGTGGAGCTCAAGCTCCCCAAAGAGAGAGTTTGGTTGGAGTTGGTCACTGCCTTTCCATTGGGCCAAGTCCTCAATTTAGATGATGCTATGGAGACTCTGGCTGTCCACTGGCTGTCCTGGGGTCACGGGGCCTTGTCTGGCTGCGGCCACAGAGGTGTGTCAGAGAGTTAGGCGCCCCCGTGAGATAGAACCTCTTGCACTGATGGAAAAGTTCTTCTCTACATCTGTCCATTACTATACTTGCTGCTAGCCCTCTGTGGCTCTTGAAATGTAGCTAGTCCTCCTGAGGAATGGAGATTTTCATTTAGGTAAATTGTAATTAATTAATTTTAGTTAAATTTAACCAGTTGATTAAATTTAATGAATGAATTAATTCATCCTGTTTAATTAATTTTATTTAATTAATTTAATTAATGAATTCATATAGTGGCCATTATACTGGGCAGCACAGTTCTAGACCATGGGCCTAGAAGGGGCGTTGGCCTCTTCTCTTGAATATACAGTATGACACAACATTCTCTTGAGATCAGTTTTTTGAAAGCTAATTATACCTGATTCATAATCTTTATGATTCCTTTTTTAAAAATTTTATTTATTTGGCACAGAGAGAGGGAGGGAGGGAAGGGGGAGGGAGGAGGGAGGGAGGGAAGGAGGGAGAGAGAGAGAGAGAGAGAGAGAGAGAGAGAGAGAGAATGAATAAGCAGGAGAGCAGCAGAGGGAGAGGGAGAAAAGACTGTCTGCTGAGCCAGGAGCCCGATGTCAGGACTCAAACCCAGGACCCCAGGATCATGACCCGACCTGAAGGCAGATGCTTAACCGACTGAGCCACCCAGGTGCCCCAGAATCTTGATCATTCTGATTTTGAATCTTTTAAAATCGTTTTTTTTTTTTTTTTCTTGCCATCTGCTTCAAAAATAGGAAATACCATCATTTTAGGCAATAAAGTTAAACCCGACCCAATGATATGTTGGTATGAATTCTGTTCTGAAGCTGCCTTTGACATATTTACATTTTATTCTCAGAAGCTCACTTTAATTCTGTAACTCACTCTGACATTTGTACAATACCTGGTTTGTGTTGTCAAACACGTGTGTGTGGCTGATATTCCCCCTCACACATGGAGACGCTTGGCAGCCGATCAGGCCCATCAGGAAGCAGGGCTGGCTGAGGTTGTTGGAATTCGGAAGCATGACTTGTATTCCTAACAGCAGCCGAGGTGTGAATTTGTGAGGTCAGAGCCAAATTAAGTTCTGTACCGTCTGAAGATTATATATGAGTGTCTTAGCCTTTCATTTTAATGTTACATTGCCTTGGCTTCAGGAATGACCAAGAAACGCCTGATTTAAATTCTTTTGGAGTCATTATAAAGAGATGGAGCTTCCAAGGAGCACTGAACAGGGAGTCAAGGAACCAGGGTTCTTACTCAAGCTATACAACTGATCTTGCTTTGTGACCTTCAGCTAGTAACTGCATTTTCCTGAGGATTGCTTTCTTCATCTGTAAATACAGAATTTTGAGTAGGTCTATATTTTATAAATGTTCTATGGAACAGCAATGGAGGAAATGTTAATAAGCATACCCAAGAATTAGGGTTCCTTGGTCAAGTATTTGGGAAATACTGCTTCCTATATCTTTTTGGATATTCCCAATGCACATTCTTTTATCAAAGGCTCTGACAAGTCCTGTAGAGGAATAAAATATTCTTTTTCACTGTATAAATCCAGTATTCCAAAATTATTTGAGCTTGTAGTTGTTGTTTTATTTTTGTGATACCATCTCTTGGTATCTCCTGGAATACTATTCTATAGATCCATCAGTTTGGGAAACAGGAATAGGTGATTCTTAAATTTTCTGGCCTAAAAGTCTGAGCCCTTGGCTAAAGAGAAAGTTGTTTTTTCCATAATGCTCTTAGCATTTCTTCTCCAATCTTCACTTCTTGTTCCTTTCTCTATCCCGTCTTCTCCTGAATATGAAAACCTTGTTGTTATTAATTATAGGTCTTTCATTCTGAGAGAGATGGTGGGCAGCTCATCGGAAAGAGACTCACAGCATTGGTTTTCTCAAATGGGACATGCTCCGGCGGCTCTTTTTTTTTTTTTTTTTTTCTTAAATCAGACTCAGTTGCTTGCAGGCCACCTTGAATGCTCTGTGTTGGTGCTTTCAGCTTGTTTCTGTGTCCTGGCGCAGCTTGGATCTTCTGAATTTCAGCGTGATGACTGAGGTAGAGTCCGTCTCTTTGCGTTACAAGTGACAGAAGCTCAACTTCAATTAGCTTAAGTGAAACCAACCAACCAGTCCCCCCCCAGGGAATTTGTTGGCACACGTGTCTGCGAAGCTGATTCCTGGAGTGGGGTTCACGTTCTTTCATCTGGTGATTGCTTCTGTTTCCTGTGTCCCTACTTCCAAAGCTCTGTAGGGCACTGCTTCTGCCAGTTGGCCTCTTTCTTTGCTGAGATAGCTTATCTCTTTCTCCATCACGGGAAAGATAGCCTGCTGCTGTATGTTCTTAAGATTTGTCCCCTACCCCCAAGGAAAGACCCACCTGCCCTGTTCCAATACCCTTGTATCAATCCTCATTAAAGCCTGCTGGGTTGGCTTTGCTTGAGTTTTTCTGTTTTGTCTTTAAAAAAAAAAATTCTATTTATTTATTTGTTTGTTTGCTTGTTTATTTATTTATTTATTTATAAATTCAAGAAAGAGTAAGCACAAGCAGGGGAAGTGACAGGCAGAAAGAGAAGCAGGCTCCCTGCTGAGCAAGGAACCCGATGCAGAACTTGATTCCAGAACCCCAGGATCATGACCCAAGCCAAAGGCAACTGCTTAAGCACCTGAGCTACCCGGGCATCCCTTCACTTGGGTTTTGTGTCCATACCCAGAATTGATCCCTATGAACATTGTTTGGGGTTCTGTGAGTCCTATGCAGGTGGTCAGGCCATGGTTGGCCATGTACATGCAAGGGGGTGGGTGGGACAATTTTTTAGCCAAGAGAGGGGCCTTGGCTGGACTAAAACAACAATCAGCTACTACTAGTGCCTACTGGCCCCTCCCCACAGCCAGAGGCACCCTGAGCAGCCATGGTGCGGTGGCCTCTTTGATCTTCAGGTTTTGCAGTTGGGCTTTGGAACTCCAAACCTGATCAGACCGACAGAGGGACTTCAGGTTTGAATCTGCTCTTGAGTGAGAGGCCGGAGCTCAACCACATGTGTTGTAGCTATGAGGCCATTGGTGTGTCAAACATGGAGCAGCTGCTCTCTGGAAATGAAAATGTCCTGATTTATAGCATTTGCCCATTTCCGTGATGTCGCTATTCCCTCTGTGGCCTAGTTCAAGCTACTGACCTGAACTCAGTCAACAGGGAGATGGGAAAAGATGCTCAAAACTGGCCTGTGCGGCTGTGAGCCTGGTCCAGGCCCACCAGGA
Organism: Spilogale gracilis; assembly: GCA_004023965.1. Classification (NCBI taxonomy): domain Eukaryota; kingdom Metazoa; phylum Chordata; class Mammalia; order Carnivora; family Mephitidae; genus Spilogale; species Spilogale gracilis. The sequence goes on along the minus strand of PITA01005626.1, from coordinate 41,197 downwards.
GATTACCTGGCAGTTTAGAAGAGGTTGTCATATTTGTAGTTCGGGCTGTTGAGGGGAAAGATAGAGCAGTACCAAAATAAAAGGTAAAGCAGAAGAACCATATGCATTCAGCCAATGGTTGAGTGGAGGTTGACAGTGGACACTGAGGTCCTCTTGGGAGTTAGATGACCTGGATTTGATTTTCCACCCATTGCTTAATAGCTATTTGATCTTGAATAATTGCCTTAACCACTCTGTGCTCAGTTTGCCTATCCACAAAATGGGGAGAATATTGAGGTTCCCTTGAGATGATGCGTGGGATACCTTTGGCTGAGAGTCTAGCGCCGGCCAAGCACTTAAGTATTAATGTTGCTATTATTGACCATAAGCAATAATCTGTACAGGATCCTAGGGTCCAAAGAGAAAGGCACAGACCTGTCCTAGGGGGCTCAGTGTCTAGTTGGGAAGGCAGACTGAAATGACTACGCTCCTGTTGGGCTACTCTGTATTAGGCTAGTGGGGGCTCCCATCTGCCTCTTGGGGTAAGGAGCAGCCTTTACCCATCTTACCCTCCCTGCTGGCACTCCAGGACTTCTCCTGGTGAATCAGGCATGCCGATTTATGCCTGTTTGGTCTCAAAGTGCTCCCCTCCAGCCTGTAATTTTGGGGGCCCTCCTCTTGTGCCAGGTTCTGTCCTTCTCTGCTTTCTATTCTTTAGTTTCCTTTGTCCTATTAACTCCTCTGTGAGCCAGACATCACCAGCCTTGTTTTACAGATGCGGAAATTGAGGCTCAGGATAGAGCAGGCCTTTGCTGAGGCTCCCAGACAGGTGAGCGGCAGAGCAGGGATTTTGATCCAAAGTTGGTGTTGGGAACTGAATGTGTGTGTCCTCACAAATGCATATGTTGAATCCCTGACTTCCAATGGGATGATATGAGGAAGTGAGCCTTTGGAGGTGATTAGGTTCACATGAGGTCATGTAAGTAGGACCCTGCGATGAAACTAGCTTCTTTACAGGAAGAAGCAAGAGAGACCAGAGCTTTCTCTTTCTACCACGTGAGAACACAGTGAGAAGACAGTTGTTAGCAAGCTGGGAAGAGATCCTCACCAGAGAACCGTGTTGGCTGGCTCCTGGATGTGGGATTTGCCAGCCTCCAGAACTGTGAGGAATAAATTCCCACTGTTTAAGCTCTCAGTCAGGGGTACTTTTTACAGTGGCCTGAGCTGACTGAGGCGGTTGGGTTCAACCCCCACCGGAGTAGCCGGTTGCCACTGTGATGAAGCAAGGAGTCCCTCCTCTGCAAAGGCGTGTATTTATTTCCAGGCATCGGATCCTCAGGGAAATCCCTGGGCTTTGCTGGTCCTATCTAGAACCGCTGGCTGGTTGCTCTGAGCTGCCTTTAATTCAAGGTGAGGCTGCTCAGACCAGGTCTAAGTGGTCCCCGCCCCACCAACTGAGCCACCTTGGTGCCTCTCTAGGCCCCCAAATGGAGCGTATCTCTCCCATCCCCAGCTGACTCTGGGACCACCTGGAGACAGGGAACCCCTGGTTTCTCCTAGAAGGACATTCTGAGGGAAAACAGTTTTGCACATTGTCTTGGGCAAGTTTATTTGAGGCTGCCGGGGGCTTGAAGAGCCTGAGGACTTCACTTAACTTTTAGAAACAATGCTGGTTGTTTTGACTCAGGAAAGCCCTTCCCACATGCTCAGACACCAACCAGTGGGCTTTTTTTCCCTTCCATAACTTGTATGTTTTTAAAGGTAAAGAAGTTTAAGTAGTAAAGGTGTAGGGTCGGCCAAGGGAACAGGCTATCTTATCCTGTGGCTGGGGTAGGAAACCAGGAGGGTGACTCTGGATGGAGCCAACGAGGCCTAGCGGCTGTTTCTTGCTGGGCAGCTTGTCGAGAAATCACTTTCCTATGAGGCCTGGATTTGGCCAGTTTTGGGGGGATTTCGGGTAGGGGTGGGGAGACGTGTTTTGTTATGTAATTCTGGTTTAGATGGCCCCTTCCGCCAGTTTAGCAATCCTGGAGCTAGGTTTATAACTGCTGGCCAAGCAGGCTGCAGGCCTTCTCATCCTAGCCAGACAAGGGATTCTCACTAGGGGCTGGACAACCCTCGCCACAGGCTGGCAGGGGGCTGGAGGCTGAGCTACTGTCTGATTGAAGGACTGAGGATGGTGGTTAAGTCGCGAGGCAAAGTCTTAGACCGGGTCACCTCAGGGTGGCCTTTCTGCCCTCTGGAGTGTAGTGTGAAAGAGAAAGGCTGTTCAGGGCCTTCAGGCTGTGGGGTGGGGAGGGCTAGTGTCAGGTCAGAAAGAAGGAGTTGAGTTGGCTAGAAACTCAAGCCAGGACTTGGATACCTCAGTGAAGAAGTAGGGCTTTAACACTAGGGAGCCATAGAAGGTTTTAATGTAGGAGCAAGGAGTGGCTGACCCTGTGGCCCTATGTAGCTTCACAGGCTGTAAGACATTGAACTCGTACTTATACAAACCCCAAGCTGGCCTTTTTCTTTCTTTCTGTGGCACACTGCTCTCATTTCAGCGTTTCTCCAACTTTAGTCCTCTCTGTAGTCCGGGTCTAGGTACAACATCTGTGCCCCAGACCTTGTTGGTGATTCCTCCTGAGCAGCTGTGCTTGGGTGTGACTCTGACCTACAGGAAGCATGTGTGCCCTTTTCGACTGACCTTTCTGCTCCGCTCACTACCTTGAGCTCCTCCGTGGGCTTTTACGTATGGGATGGAATGAGTGAGCTCCATTTTGCCTGGTCTGGTCTCGGGAGGAAGTCCCCATCAGAGCCCAACAAGTGGAGTTTACAGCTACAACAGCCATCTCAAGACAAGCTCCATGAGGGCTCAACATGGACCAGAAAATAAGGAGCCGGGGCTGAGATTTTCCATATTTCAGGGGCTGCTTACTGACTTAGCACCTGTCCCAACATGGCAGCCTCATTCCCCAGGCGTGTGATCCTGTGGCTGTCATATCCGCACAGCTGAGCGCCACGAGCTCTTAGAGTCCCTGGGACAGAGAGCTCACCTGTCCTGTCCAGGCTACGGAAGGCTCTGGGGTCAGGTGTCTGTCCATATCTGATCAGGCACGTGACTGGCACTTCTAACTGACAAGTCAAGGTAGGCAGAAGTGGAGGTGGGGGTAAGTGAGGATGGCTTAGGCCATGCTCTTTCAGCTGCTGTTTGGAAGAACCCTTCAAATTCACCCTGCTGCTCCTAGAGGGTGCCTTGACAGCGTAGGGAGAAAATGATGTAGAACCCAAGTCAAATGCAAGTAGGTCTAGTAACGATTCCTGGGGGCCTGAGTTTTATTCTCCATGAATTGAAGAGGTCAGATTAATGGCCTCTAGGAATGCTCTCAGAGCTATGGCTTCGATGGGGAGCTTTGCCTTGGCTCTGTCTGCCACACAGACAGCAGTATGGGGCCTGGGAGGCTGTTTGATCATCGGAAACCCCCCTCCCTCAGCCAGGTCCCAAACTGTAGATGCTGCCTCGCCTCGCTGGAAACGGGGTTCCCCGGGGAGATGGATGAAACCTGACCAACTTTCTGCAGACTTGAGGAAGAGGGGGACATGGTGCCCTCGTTTCTGCTGACCCACAAGTGAGCATCCTCTCTGAAGCCCGCCAGGTTCTGGGACCTTCAGGGTGTATCACTAGACGGCAAAGAAAAAGGCAAAGGTAGCAGGTGCCAACTCTGCCCCATTCTGCTCCCTGTCCTCACTCACACTCTCATGTGCCTTCCCAGATGGAAAAGTTCTCTCTGTTTGTCGTTTTTCTCCCACTCACTCTTGAAGCATCAGATGGAAACATGGCATTAGCAAAGTCAACTTCCACACAACCTTCGCGTTAATTAGGTAGAAATAATCAGATTATTTAAAAACAAAATCCAATGCAGTGCTTTTCACTTTTTGGATGCAATAGTTTTCTGTGCAAAGAAGTGAACTTACTATTGGGGAAGCCCAGGTTGGTTTCCCTCCACCTCTAGGCAGATCCCTTGTGTTGAGGGTCCTAGTGTCTGAGGACCTGCCTCAATTAGCGCAGCCCCATCAGTGCAGCCACATCCGAGAGGGGATGTGACTTCATGGATAGAGGACCAGGCGGCCTGGGCTTGGATCCTAGTTCTTTTGCCAATTTGGACTTGACTTCTGGTGATTTGGTTAATTACTCAGAGCCTCTGTGTTTTCATCTGTGAAATGGGGATAATAGTAGGGTCATTTAGATTTAAATCATTAACGTATGGCACCTGATAATTGCTGCGTGTGGGCCATTGTCATCTGAGTTGTGTGGCATTAGCTGTCACCGACATCATGCCAGCCTCTCACATCAGGGAGGAGAGATGAGGGGTGGAGGGGTCACTTGTCTCTGTGATCCCTGTGAAATGCTGTCTCGGATCTGTCTCCAGCTTGGACAGTGAAAGTGGGATTCATCAGTTTTCCCCAGAAGCCTGGGACCCAGCTGGCCTCACACCTGGGTGGCTTGGAGCTGGTAACAAAAGGGGTGCCCCCCCCTGGTGGCTGAGCGCCTGTGGACCCACAAGACCATCCTCCAGAGGGATAGGGTGTTCTGGCTTCTCTTCAGGACAGAAGTGGGGCCTTAGTCATAACATTACCTCACTCCACACTCTTCCGGGCAAGTTTCTGTTTGTTCTCTCATGGAAACACAGAAACAAGCTGGCATCATTTCCCAACAAAGAGGGACTTTTCGCAGGAAGTTTGTAGGCCTGACACCTTCTCTGTGCTCGCTGTGGTGTGTGGCCTCTTCTCTGACAATGCGGTAGACTTGCTTGAGAACAATAGACAATTGTCGAGGCCTGCTTCCTATGAGCAGGAAGAATGGGCACAGGTGGGTGTCCAGAGGCCCCAGTCCCCAAGGAGGGATTTCCTGAGAGCATCCTGCAGCCCCTGCGGTGTGGCTAGGGATTCACGAGGGCCCACAGGATCCGGGGGCCCTGTTCTGACTTCACGCACTTTAACCCTGTCATGGTGAGGAGGACTGATGCGAGTTGCTACTCTCCCAGCCTGTTCCCGGGAACCATCTTGGAAGAGGCTGGTCAGCCCCAGGCCTGGGATGTCAACCTTTGTCAGGGACGGGGCTCGCCAGCCCCACCTGCTCTGCCAGCTGCATCTCACAGCAATTTCCCTTTCTTTTTGTTCCTTGAGTGTGCCTTCCTGGGTGCTGGTCCTCCTGCCTGGAACCCCTTTCTCTCCCTGCCCTTCCTGCCTCAGGTTCCTCACGGACCTTCAGAGTCTGGTGTCAACCTCCCCTTCTCCCGAGGCCCTGCTTTGCAGTCCGAGGTAGCTGGGTTCCTTTGTGGACCACTGATTCTTAACCACAGCCCTTACTCATTCCTTTTCTCCTCCCAGTACTCACCAACGTTTGTCATGGTGCATTTGTTGCTTTGTGTGTTGTCTGCCTCCCCAGCGCGACTGTGAGCTGCCCGCTGCTGGTCGCGCACCAGCCCAGCTCGCAGAAGCCCTGCCCACACCACGGGAAGGCACGAACTAGTGGGAAGGGGGGTCTCTAGGAGATTCTCAGGGGTTTCTCCTGAGAGGTATGAGTGGAGAGATAAGTATGGTTTTGGTAAGTCAAACCAGAGGCCTTTTCCTCCCAGCAGCTCAGACTGCAGTGTGCCTGGTACACTAGTTCAGAGAAAAATAAATTCAGTTTGTTCTTAAGAAGGCTCTGGAAAGTTCATCTGCGTTTGGGTGAATTGGCACACTAGACCTCTGGAGCAATACAAATGTGGAGTTTGAACTCTACCCTCCCTCAGAGAGCAAGGCTGAAGTGATAGGACAAAATGCATTTAAATGTCAGGAGTGTTATTATTAGTTGTAATCTTATCTTTGTTAATAATAATAACAGGACCCGCCTAGAAGTTGCTGAATAGCAGATAGGTGCTTTTTTTTTTTTTTTTAAAAGCTCGGGTGGTCTGATAGTACTGTGGATCCTGAGGAGGCGCTGACTCAGTTGACTCCACGGTGGGGGGACGGAGTGTGGGCCAGAAGTCCCACCCTGGCCACATCCTCCACACCCGGTGGGGTGCTGGCCATTCAGAGCCGTGCACGGAGGCCCGTGGCCTCTCAGACCCTGGCCTTGCCTCTTAGAGGCTCTTCAGCCTCCTGCACGCAGCTGCCAGCCCCAGCCGAGGGTCTGCAAGGCAGTTTCTGTTAGAGATCTCTGCCTGGGCTCTCCCTTCCATTCCCTTCCATTGTTTGCCGCCCCAGTGACTCACTGAAACAATGTGTTTCCTACAGATTCTGTTTGCCGGCATTGGCTTCTTTGTGTTGCTTTGGTAAACAGACATTGAGCATATACAGATCTGCGTGCTGGACAAAGAGAAGAGTCTGGAGTCCTGGACCAGCGGCTGCTCTGAGTGGCCACTCCTTGAGCCGGACGACCTTGGGAACTTGGGTAGTCCAAAAACCCATACGGGACTCACAGCTGTCGCTGCTGGCCGTGTGTGCGGAGTTTCGGTGGCCAGCTGGGGCGATGGGGGATGCTGGGTCTCTCCCTGGTCAGGGGGAGCCTGTGTTGCAGAACTAAGGTAGTCGAGCCGGAGCCCTTGCACTGGCACTTTCCTCACCTGTGCGACTTAGGGGAAGCTTCTCCCGATACACCTGCGGTTCGCCGTCCGTGAAAACAGTGCCTACCCCAAGGTTGTCGGGGGGCTCAAGGAAGTTAATGTTTGGGAATCATCTGGCACAGAGCCTGGCGCTGCTGTGTGCTAGCTACTCTTGTTGGTCTGTCGGGCCCTGTTTTGTGGACTCTCCACAGAGAGGGAAAGGCTTCCTGAGGACCCCCTTGACCTGGAAGTGGAATCGCGGAGTCCATCACGGTGGCTGATGCTTTCCTTCTGGATGTTGTGGTGGTGGTGCTCTGTTTGCCAGAAGGTGTTTAGAGTGTTGTGCACTGGCTGCCAGGTGGCTCAGTCTGCCTTCAGCTCAGGTCCTGATCCCAGGGTTCTGGGATGGAGCCCAGTGGCGGGCTCCCTGCTGAGCACGGAGCCTGCTGGAGATTCTTTCTCTCCGTCTGCCCCTCCCCCGGCTCTCACAGGCTCTCTCAAATAAATAAATAAATCTTTAAAAAAAAACCAAAAAAATCCCCCCAAACTCCTCAAGTCCTGACCCTATCAGGTGATCTGTGTCATTTGTGGTCCAGCTTCTAGGACAGAGGGGCAGGACGCAAGACCCTTTTGGAAGGACCTGAGTTGCCCTGGGAAGAGTGGATTCCAAGAGAGCTTCAGGCAGCAACTAGATGGGCCTGGGGTAGGGTTAGGGATGCAGCAGTCTATCCTGATAGCTTCCAAAGTCCTGGCCATTCTGGGCTCCTCACACAGACCAGAGAGCATACTCCTACACCACGTCCATGCCAACCGGGACACCAAGGTATATGTGTGACACTAAACTGGAGGTCATTTTCACTAGTTTTAAAGGCCTAGTTGAAGAGGCTCTCACATAGGGTCTTGGGTAGACTTACTATGGATTTTTGGAAGGGGCCTTGGTTGCTCTACCCTAAGCTCAAAGAAGGTAATTTTTTTTAATTATTATTTTTTAATTAACATATAATGTATTATTTATTTCAGGGTTACAGGTCTGTGATTCTCATCTTACACAATTCACAGCACTCATCACAGCACATACCCTCCCCCAGCCACCCATCCCTCCCACCTCCCTCCTCTCCAGCAACTTGTTTCCTGACATTAAAATTCTCTTATGGTTTGCCTCCCGCTCTGGTTTCATCTTGTTTCGTTTTTCCTTCCCTTTCCCTGTGAGCCTCTATCTTGTTTCTCAGATTACTCATATCAGTGAGATTGTATGGCCATTGTCTTCCTCTGATCGACTTATTTCCCTCAGGTAATACCCTCTAGTTCTATCCACATCGTAAATGGCAAAATTTCATTAAAAAAAAATATTTATTTATTTGACAGAGAAACACAGCTAGAGAGGGAACACAAGCAGGGGGAGTAAGAGAGGGAGAAGCAGGCTTCCCACTGAGCAGGGAGCCCGATGCGAGGCTCGATCTGGGATCATGACCTGAGCCAAAGGCAGACGCTTAACGACTGAGCTACCCAGGCGCCCCAAGATTTCGGGTTTTTTGATAGCTAAGTATTATTCCATTGTATATATACACCACATCCTTATGCATTCATCTTTCGATGGACATCTGTGTTCTTTTGAAAGTTTGGCTACTGTGGACATTGCTGCTATAAACATTGGGGCAGGAGCTCCTTCGGATCGCTGCATTTGCATCTTTGGGGTAAATACCCAGTAGTGCGATTTCTGGGTTGTAGGGTAGCCCATTTTTAACTTTTTGAAGAACCTAAAGGAGGTGATTTTAAGATGTCCCCACTGACACCTGTCCTGAGGCCAGTAGTGTCAGGTGCCACCGCGGACCCCGTGACGTGAAGAAGACTCCGATGTGGTCCTTTCCCTGCGGAGCTCCATGGTGCGACTCTGTTGCCCGCCTTTGGTCAGCAGGTTGTAAATATCAGGAGGAGGTGACCTCAGGAACACCCAGACCCCACCTGACCATCCAGAAAAGATTCTAAGTGAATTCAGTCACAGGCAATCAACGTGGCCCTTCATGAATGTGGGCGACAGGGTTGCAGCCTCCGTGCTCTAGCTCCAGGCTTTCTCAAGCCCACCCAGGATGCTTGAGGCGCTGGCACCTCAGGCCACAGGTGCAGGTGGGCCCCTGCTCTGATCCGCGTGGTGGGACTTAGCTCCCTAAGACTTTATTTATTTATTCGAGAGAGAGAGTGAGCATAAGCAGGGGAGAGGGATGGAGGGAGGGGGAGAAGCAGACTCCCCGCTGAGCAGGGAGCCTGACATGGGGCGCGAGCCCAGGACCCCAGGATCCTGACCTGAGCTGAAAGCAGATGCTTAACTGACTGAGCCACCAGGCACCCCCAGTTCCCTAGGTTTTGTCCCTGTTGGCCACTTACATCTTGACTCTGGTTTTGGGGTTTATTTAATGGTAGGAAAGTAACTGGGCCATATACTTAGGTTTTTTGTTTTATTTTTCTTTTTTTAAGACTTAGTTTTTTTAGAGCAGTTTTAGGTTCACAACTTGAGAGGAAGCAACAGCGTGCGCACCTACTCTCAGCCCCCAAATGTCCACAGCCTCCCCATTATCAACATTCCTCAGCAGAGTGCTATAGTAGCAGTTGATGAGCCTACACCGACACATCATAGTTTTACAGAATCTGTCATTTATAGTAGGGTTTGATGGGGTATTGTATATTCTATGGGTTTAAACAAAGGCATAATCACACGTCTCGCTCATTAGAGTATCATACAGGGTATTTTCACTGCCCTAAAAGCCCTTCATCTCCACCTACTCATTCCTACCCTTCCCCAACCTCTGGTGACAACTGATCTTTTCACTGTCTCCAGAGTTTTGCCTTTTCCAGGATATCATGTAATTGGAGTTGTAAAATGGGTGGCCTTTTTCACATTGGCTTCTTTCACTTAGTAATAGGCATTTAAGTTTCCTCCCTGTCTTTTCATGGCTTGCTAGCCCATTTCTTTTTAGTGCTCACTAATATTTCATTGTGTGGACAAAGCACAATTTCTTTATCCATTCACCTACCGAAGGACGTCTTGGCTGTTTCCAAGTTTGGCAATCATGGATAAAGCTTTCGTAAACATCCGCGTGCAGGTTTTTGTGTAGACGTTAAGTTTTCAGCTTCTTTGAACAAACACCAAAGAGTATGACTGTGGGATCATAGGTAGGTAAGAGTTTGCTTAGTTTTATAAGAAACTGCTAAACTCTCTTCCAAAGTGACTGCCCCCTTTCCATCCCCTTCAACAAGGAGTGAGAGTTCCTGGTGCTTGGTGTACTTCCCAGCATTTGGTGGTGTCAGGAGTTCTGGATTTCCACCATTCCAACTAGTGGGTAGTGGTACCTCATTGCTGTTTTAATTTGCATCTCCCTGATGATGTAGGATGTGGAGCATCTTTTTTTCTGTGTTTCTTTATCATCTGTATATCTTTTTTTTTTTTAAGACTTTATTTATTTGACAGAGAGAAACACAGCCAGAGAGGGAACACAAGCAGGGGGCGTGAGAGAGGGAGAAGCAGGCCCCCTGCCGAGCAGGGAGCCTGATGTGGGACTCGATCCCGGGTCTCCGGGATCATGACCTGAGCCGAAGGCAGTCGCTCTACCAACTGAGCCACCCAGGCGCCCCAATCATCTGTATATCTTCTTTGATGACTTGTCTGTTAAAGTTTTGGCCTAGTTTCTAATTAAATTGTTCATTTTCTTATTCTTGAGTTTAAGAGTTTTTGTATATTTTGTAGAACAGTCCTTTATCAGATGTGTCTTTTGAAAATATTTTCTCCTAGTCTGTGGCTTGTCTTCTCATTCTCTTGATACTATCTTTCATAGAGCAGAAGTTTTTAATTTTAATGATGTTTAGCTTATCAATTCTTTCTTTCATCAGGCCTTTGGTGTTGTATCTCAAAAGTCATCACCATACACAAGGTCATCTAGATTTTTTCCTCTGTTATGTTCTGATACCTAGAGGTTTTCATTGGCATCACCATCATCCCTGGTTGGGACTTTTGAGTAGTCGTCTCTCAATCCCATGTATTCTCTGTTCCGTCAGCTAGGCAAGCTGGGCATATGTCACCCATGAGAAAGCCCTGAGGTGCTTGGTTTGCCGTTGACATCTGATCAGGGACTGGTTCCAACGCAGCCGTGGCTCCGAGGAGCGGGTCCCAGACACTGGCTGGTGCCCAGATGATAGCCACGACATAGGAGGTCAGTGGGTTCCCTTGGGGCACAGGAACACAAACCACATTTATCTGGGAGACATCTGACCCTGACAAGGCTGAAGATATGAGCCAGCAAGTGATAAATGTGCCAGGGTGGGGTAGCACATCAAGGGAAAAGCACTTAATGCAGAGAGATATTCCAGGTGGAACGTTGGCATTGGTTTTGTGGCTTCATTAGGCATTTAGCCCACTGTGCTTCACTCAAAGGTGATCAGTGCATTGCTTCTGTAAGGGGTGCCTGGGTCCTTAGGAACCTGAGAGATGCAGGACGGGTCTCTTCACGTGGCTGTTCTTTGATGGCTCTGCCTCCTTCAGTGACGCCATCCTGCCTCCTGAGCACAGGCTGGGTGGGTCCTCTCCAGACTGTTGGCTGTTACAGGAAGTTGCACTTTTAGGTTTCTCTGTCCCGTTGGCTGAGAGGCTCTTGTGCCCTTTAAAGGAGCTGGTGCCCTCTGGGTGGCCTCTGAGGCGTGGGCTGCAGCCCCAAGAATACAGACCGAGGAGTCAGCACCCAAGGGTTCTTGCCTTGGCCCCCCAGCTCTTGCTAGGTATGACCTCGGGCAAATCCGGTTCCTGCCTGTTCCTGTTGTTACAAGGAAGTTACTACAGAAAAGCAAAAGACCCTTTTAATGTAAAACTTCTTGGAGATAGTAGTATTGCCAAGTGGCTAAGAACCTGGGATTTGAATTATGGTTCAGCCACATGCTAGCTTCCTAAGGTGCTCCGTTTCCTCACCTGTAAAACGGGCTAGTGACAGTCCCTACCTTGCTGGGTTTGAGGAAGATAAAGTTAGATGGACACAGCTGCTGGCACCGTTGCTTAAGACTCAGCAGCTGATGGCTCTTCCCATTACTAACGTCGGGGGTGTGACTGTCGCTCAGGGGAGAGCGAGGTTCCTGACTGTCATGGAGGTGACAGCCCAGATAAGCACCCAGAACCAAGTTAGAAGGGCACACTGTGGATGAGCATCATTGGTCTCTCTTCTGCAAGTCGTGACCAGGACTGGTTGTGGGTAATGGGACCTGCCCCTGACCTGTCACACACAGATCAGGACAGCCTGGGAGAGGCTCCTTTACGCTGGGCTGCACTGGATCCATGGCCACTGATCGTGGTTCTACTTCCTGGAGACAGCCAGTCCTTTCAATTTTGTGCTTCATTTATTTAAACTTTCCTGTGAAGGAGATTTGATACAGAGGAAGAAAACATGCGGTGAACCCCTTATTTCCTGTGATAAATGATGATCTTTGGAACTGGGGTCAAGTCTGAATTTTCCAAGGCAGAATGGCTGTTTTTTTTTTTTTTTTTTTTTTTTTTTTTCCTGCTCTGGTTTTAAAGTCACAATGTGCTGTTCTTTTGGTTGCTGTTCTTTCTGGCTGCTGATCCAAGGAGATGCCAAGAAATTGATGGGTGCCATTGGAAGGCATTCAGAAATTACTCATTGGAGTAAAAATGCAACATCTCTTGGGGGACAGGGCTGAGCATGTGTAAAAATGGGTCTTTTGCACTTAGTATCAATATCAGATAGGAAAAGAAGGGCTGCTGGCATATTGCTGGGAAGTCCTTAAGATGCAGACAGGGATCTGATTGTCTACAGCTGTCCCAACATCAAAGTTGGTTGAGAATGCCCCTGGCTGGGGTTTGAAGGAAATCTTGGTGTTCTTCCTCCTCTCTTTGCTAGGTTAACATGCAGACACATTTCGCTCCAGAGATGGGATATGCTGGGCTTTTGTTGTATAGGATGAGGTTTTAGAGTGGAATCGGAGGGTGGTTTGGGTTTTTTTGAAGGTTTTTGACATTTTAGAAGCGCAGCTGGAGGAGCACGGCGGAAGACTCCAGCGGGATGTGAGATGAGCTGTAGACTGTCAAAGTCAAAGCAAGAGGAAGGACTTTTGGGAGGAGAAGTTCTCCTTTTACATATGAGGAAACCAAGGCCCAGAGAGGGTGAGTGGAAGGTCTCAGAGCACACAGCTAGTTAGGGCCAAGTTGAGACCTGAAGCCAAGTCTTAACGTGTAATCTTGGACTCTCCCTTGAATGGCCTGTAGCTTGTTGAAGTTCACAGTGGTTGATTATTATTACGCTTTGTCACTTCTGTTCCAGTTTTTATTGGCAAATAAAGTTAATACCATATGATAGTTTTGTTTTGTTAAGGGACATATTCATATTACTTTTTTGCAAAGAGCAAAGTCCACCCACCATTTGTGTTTTGGCCTATTTCTTTTCTGTCTTCATTTGTGCCTGAGCAAGTGAGTGAGAAGAGTAAGAAACACAAAGACCCACAAAGTAAATATACAAGCAGATGTAACTGTAATATTATTAGACCTATCATTTAGCATGACCTGGAAGTTTTTAGAAATTGAGTTTGGAGTCTCCTGATGGCCCATATTTCCTGCCTTGTCCTTGTGATTTGGGAAAATTTGTGTTCCTTTGCCAAACCTCTGGATTCTATGAACAGGTTTTAGCCTCATCTGGTGAACAAATTTTTAACTTAAATGTCCTCAAGTGAAGAATTAGGTGGTGATGGGTCCTGAAGGTGGCTTGGTTGGAATCCTCTTGCTGGACACTGTCCATGAGTTACTGACATCTGGATCAACTTACCCAGACCCACAAGCGAGCTCCCCAGACTAGCATACCATGGCACAGAGACTGAACAACTGACTGGCTAGGTGCACTTTGTACTTACCAGAGGTTCTGCAAACTAGTTGTGGAGGACATGAGGGAGCTGCCAGACACAAACATAATGATGTCTATACGCTTTTCCGGGAAGGATAATTGATGATGTTGAAACTTGATCCCTGTGTATATTCTGGAAACAAACAGAAGTGACAGGTGGAAGGTGGCAGCCTGGGGTCCCCCGTGCTGGTTCTCATCTCTCTGCTCCAGAGCGTTTGGGAAGGCCTCCACTGTACCCCCTTTCTTCTCCTCTGTAACTGAATCCACCGTGACTGACTTCCACTCTCCAGACTGGCATTCAGGAATCTGTATTCTTTTAAAACCACTTTATTGAGGTATAATTTACAGAGAATAAACCATACATACTCATAATGTACAATTCAAGAAGTGTGGGGTAAATCCTTATACCTGTGAGTCCATGACAATGAACAAGCTGATGGACATGTCCATCACCCCTAAAGGTTTCCCGATGCCCCCCATAATCCCTCCCTCTCAACGCCTCATTGCCCTGCTTTCTATCACTTTGCTTTCTGATATTTTCTAGTGATTTCTAGAAGTGGAATCAGACAGTAAGAACTTTTTTAGGTCTGGCTTCTTTCACTCAGCCTAAGTATTTTGAGATTCATCCATGTTCTCGTGTGTACGAATGGTCCATTCCTTTTCATTGCTGAGTAGTATTCCACATATGGGCATACCACAATTAGCTTAGCCACTCCCCTGCTAGGACATTGGGTTGTTGCCAGTTTTTTTTTTTGTTGTTGTTGTTGTTATTATAAATCAAGCTGCTGGGAACACTGTTTATAATTCTTTCTATGAACATGTATTTCCTTTTCTCTTGGCTACCTAAGTTGGCATGGCTGGATCATACAGTAGGTATAGGTTTAACTTTTCCAGAAATTGGCAAACTGTATTCTAAAGTGATTGTACCACTGTACAAGGAGTCTTCTTTTTTATTTTTATTTTTATAAGATAAATTTTAAATAACAATTTAAAAACAACTTTATTTAGGTATAACTCACATACCATATAGTTTATTTCCTTTAAAGTATACAATTCAAGGATTTTTTTTTTAAAGATTTTTTTAAATTTATTTGATAGAGAAAAACACAGCCAGAGAGGAAACACAAGCAGGGGAGTGAGAGAGAGAGAAGCAGGCTTCCTGCGAGCAGGGAGCCTGATGTGGGACTCGATCCCAGGTCTCTGGGATCATGACCTGAGCCGAAGGCAGTCGCTTAACCAACTGAGCCACCCAGGCGCCCCTACAATTCAAGGATTTTTAAGTAAATTTACAAAGTTGGGCAACCATTACCGCAGTCAAGTCTCAAACATTTCTATCACTCCCTTAACACTCTGGTGTCCATTTGTAGTTAATTCCCAGCCCAGCCTAGGCAACTACTAATCCACTTTCTGGGCAACGACTGTTCTTACACAGGTCTCTGTGCTCATGGCAAGAGTCTCTCTGTCTGCTGAAGAGGGCATTTGCAAAGGCCATGGGAGCATGCATTTTAATTCTCAAACTCTGCCTCATTGTGCGCTGTGTGGTTGAATCAGTTAGCACTTTTTTTTTTTTTTTTAAGATTTTATTTATTTACTTGACAGAGAGAAACATAGTGAGAGAGGGAACACAAGCAGGGGGAGTGAGAGAGGGAGAAGCAGGCTTCCTGCCGAGCAGGGAGCCCGATGTGGGACTCGATCCCGGGTCTCCGGGATCATGACCTGAGCCGAAGGCAGTTGCTCAACCAACTGAGCCACCCAGGCGCCCCTCAATTAGCACTCTTAAGCAGAGGTGTGTGGACTTCTTCCACCACATTATTAACATATTTCTTTTGTCCTTCTCTTTAGTTTTCTTTCCCTTGCCAATCTGATTTTAACCATACCGTTGTTTGGATTTGTATTTTCCTAATTTCTATCTTTTGTTGTTTGTTGGGTTTTTGAGTAGGAATCTTCTTTTTTAAGTCAGCTTCTCCAGTGATTCTCTTGTAGCCTTTTCTCTCCTGAGATCATCTATCTGGTGGCCCTGGGGCTGGCCCTGATTGAAAGGCTTGTGAGCCTGTCTCTCCCACCTGTTCTTTCAGAGATAGTTTGGCCTCAGCACCTCTGTGCAGGCTGCCCCTCCGCATGAGGGCGCTGGAGAAGCAGAGGGAGCACCAGTTGGCCCCCCTTAGGTGCCAAACCTCGAGCTACATGCTCATCAGAGAAGGATGAACAGGGTAACTTTGTCCCTGGTGGGGCTCAGCGTCCTGGTAGGAAGGGCAGGAGGGGCAGATTTTCTGATGGGAGGAGGTCCAGAAGGGAGCAGGCGCGGAGCCAGCAGGTTGGTGGCGGTGGGATGGTTAAGTCAGACTTGACTCTGGCGGCAAGAGCCGAGGCCCCTCCTCTGTGGCCATGCACATCCTTCGCCTACGACTGCTGAGGAGTGACCAGCAGCGACCAGTGGCGGCCCATGGCTCCCTGGCATTCTGCCGTTGGAGCCGGCTCAAGCCCTGCAGGGGGAGGATGGTGTCAACACGCATGTCACTTGCTGCTTGGTGTTTCCTAGCACCATATTGTGGGGGGCAGTGAAGGCGAAGGGAAGCTGGAGAACTTTGTACCATTTTCTGGCAGGGGGGTGCCCCTGAGGGGGAAGGGAAGCATGTGTACTTTATTCCCTTTCATGGCTGAGTAATAGTCCATCACGTACCATGTTTTGTTGACCCCTTCAGCCATCAGTGGACGCTTGGCTTCTTTCCGCCTTTGGACTCCCGTGAATGATACTGCTGCAGACGCGAGTGTGCAGTACCCGAGTCCCTGCTTTCAGTCCTTTGGGGATATATACTTAGAAGTGGAATTGCTGGATGATAGGGAGGTTCTGTGTTCAATTTTTGGAGGAACTGCTGACCTGTTTTCCTCATGGAAGGCTGTGGAGGCCGTGGGTGGCTTCCTGTCACCAGCAGGGTGAAGCCTCAGTGCCCACCTCCTGCCTTCAGGACTCTTCTCATTCTGGCCCAGCACCAGGATCTGCTCAATCTGGGTGGATTTGGTCCTTTGGACTAGGTCCCTCCTCTCACCCAAGACACCCCTTCAGCTCCCTTCTGGACCTAGTGCGCATCCCGCCTTCACCGCCTCCTTTTGAGAAACTTGTCCCTCCCTGCTGCTGTCAAGGCAGTTCTGGGATCCATGATGCCCACTGACTGCGGAACTTGGGTTAGGAATCTCTGCCCTGAGATTACTCTTCTGCTCCTCTTCCTTCCCTCTCCTGCCCCCGTTAGGGTTCAAGCCCATAGAGAGCAACATGGACTGTTCCCTGTGGCCCTGCCCGTGCCTGGCTCATCCCGATGCCTGTGTGCCCGGCTGGGACTGCTGGTCGCGTGCAAGCCGCTGCTCTGCCGTCAGTTTCCCTCACGTGGCGTCCTCGTCACACGGAGGAGTCTGGCCGGCCCCAGCCTGAGCTCGCTGAGCTGAGCCTTCCGTGCTGGCAGGCCGCCCCGGGTTCCCAGGCTGGTGACTGGCTGCCTCCCCTCCTGGGCCCCTGCCCATCTGGAAGCATGCCCTCCAGCACTGCCATCCCCGAACCAGGCTGTCAGGTCACCCGATCCCCTGCTGCCGTGGCTGAGAAGCCGGCTGAGCGCTCTAGCTGGGAGCCAGTGACGGAGGAGCCAGCAGCCACTTACTGAGCTTCGGGGGGCTGCTGCTCCTTAGGGGCTGTCTCGGGACACAGAGAGCAGCCTGAGTGGCCTCTCACCCAAGCCAGAAGCCCAGCGTCCTCTTGCAAGCCCGTCTAGCTTCAGGCCCCTCAGGCCCCCAGGTCTTCCTCGGAAACACGCGGCTGTGCCTCTAGCTTAGGCAGTTGCTGCGGCTTTACAAGCTTCCTGCCCATCTGCCCGGCTCCCACTGCTGCAGCCTTCCCAGAGTTCATGGCCGAGCTGCACCCTCCAAGCCACTGATTTGCTCCCTGGCAGCTCCCCGGGCCCCAGTCAGCCCCCCACGACCCCCGAGCTGCCTGGGCTATCTGAGGCCACCCCCCACCCCCTGCTGACCTGTTTCCCCTGTGCTGTTTGCGGGGCCTGGAATGAGCCTTGCATCCCGGGAGGCATTCTCCGACTCCAGCTTGGTCGTCCCCACAACTTGTGCACCCACTTCCCTTCACAG
This sequence comes from Spilogale gracilis, assembly GCA_004023965.1. Lineage (NCBI taxonomy): Eukaryota > Metazoa > Chordata > Mammalia > Carnivora > Mephitidae > Spilogale > Spilogale gracilis. The sequence goes on along the minus strand of PITA01005626.1, from coordinate 23,634 downwards.
CCCTACTCACCAGACTGCCTTACGATGGTCTGTTTTCCTCTGTCTCCTTTGCTGACCTCACCATGAATTGTTTCGTTGTGTCCCCAGCTCCTAGGCCAGGGCCTGGGCACGGTGGAGAAATGGGCACCGACAGTGGATGTACTTAGAGGCGGATGGACTGAGGGGCGGAGGGATTGCCTGGTTGTTGGGCTGTTGGGTGGATGGACTGAGGGGCAGAGGGACAGGCAGACGGAGGGTGGGTTGAGGCCCTCTGTGGGTGCAAGCTTCTCCCAGGAGCAGGAAGGGTGTGCCCAGAACATCTGTGACCAGATCCTGCTCTCACAGGCAGCAGCTGGGCCCAGAGCTGTCAGTAGGGTCCAGGGTTGGTGAAGGCCCTTGAGGCTTTTAGGAGGCTTTCTAGAAGCATTTGAGCTGCTATTTTTTAGCAAACAAGATTGTCTAATCTTAAAGGCAGTTCCTTTCTTTTTTTTAAAAGTTTTTATTTATTTATTTGACAGAGAGAGAGAGAGACCACAAGTAGGCAGAGAGGCAGGCAGAGAAAGAGGAGGAAGCAGGCTCCCTGCTGAGCAGAGAGCCTGATGCGGGCCTCGATCCCAGGACCCTGAGATCATGACCTGTGCTGAAGGCAGAGGCTTTAACCCACTGAGCCCACCAGGCACCCAAGTTCCTTTTTTTTTTTTTTTTAAGATTTTATTTATTCATTTGACAGAGAGCACAAGCAGGGGCATCAGCAGGCAGAGGGAGAGGGAGAAGCAGGCTCCCCGCTGAACAGGAAGCCTGATGCGGGCTCAATCCCAGGACCCTGGAATCATGACCCGAGCAAAAGGCAGATGCTTAACTGACTGAGCCCCCCAGGTGCCTCTAAAGGCAAGTTCTTGTAAGCTGGCAGGTCTGTAGGGGGCTGGGAGGAGCCAGCACTTATTGCAGTTGGCCTGGTTTGGTGAATCCGGCTGCTGACCTTGGTCCGTCTGTCCTCTAGGCCTGGACAGTCACAAAAACCCACTGGAGATGGTCCTCTCTAGGAGGGAGCACATCGTGGGGCCTTTCGAGGGTAACAAGGCGCCTGGCCTGTTTCTGATCTTTTTGTTTTGTTCTGAGTCTCCCAATTCAGTAAAAAAATTTAATTCCACAAGGACATTATAAACCTTATGGTATTTGAAACTATTTACCTTTATTAAGATGGTGCCTTTTAAAAAGAGATTTACTTATTTTAGAGAGCAAGAGAGAGTGCCCAAAATGGGGGTGTACGCGCAGAGGGAGTGAGAGAGACTCTTCAGCAGACTCCTTGCTGAGCACAGACCCTGACGCGGGGCTCAGTCCCCAGACCCTGATATCATGACATGAACCGAAACCAAGAGTCAGCCACTTAACGGACTGAGCCACCCAGGTGCCCCAAGATGGTGTTTCTTGAACAAAAACTGCCTAGCAGTTTTAGTCAGAGGGTCATGACAGAGTTTATAAGAACTACTGATTCATCGTTTGCTCCAGGCAGGGTGGAGCTGTGATGACGGAGTCCCCTTTCCCTGTGGCTGGACATAGTCACATTTGGAGATGATATGACATACTTGACCTTGAGGCTTCTGTGAAGGGAGGCCAAGCGCCCCCCTCATCCTCATCCCCTCTTTCCTACTCCCACCCCAGCCCTTCAAGTCCTCCTCTGAGGCTGGGAAATGAGGATAGAGGGGTGCGGCCTAGGAGATGGAACGAGTCACACACATTCCTAGGGCTGGAAGTTGCCAGGTTTCAGGAATCCTGTCCCTGGGCTCCCTGGTCAAGTGCTGATGCAGTCATCCAGGGCGGCTCTCCTGAGCTGTGTGGCCTGCCTTCTGGAAACAGGGCCCGCTCTGCTGTGGCACAGGTGTGCTGATGGCCTCAGAGTCGTCGCACGTCCGTCTGAGCTGGGCGTCTCACCTCTCCCTCTGCACATGGGACCGTGAGCCCCCTCCCTGCACAGGACTGACTCAAGATCCCACAGTAGCAAAGTTCAGATGGGAACCTTCTTCTTCGAGGTCTGAGCTGGGGATGCGCCTGACACAAGAATGTTTCAGGTTCATCTTTGTGTCTCCTGGGCTCAGCACAGACTCCAGCCTGTTAGAGGAAGATCGGGAAATCTTTGTTGAATGACTAATAGCAGCCAGCATGTATTGAGGGCTAGAACCGAGTCTGTGTGATTTCACTGCATCCTCCCCCAGCTCGGGCCGGCAGTACCTTATCCCCTGTGTGCGGGCGGGGAAGTTGGAGCACACAGAGGAACAGAAAGCTGCTCGACCTCAAACAACTAGTAAATGGAGGTCAGGTTTGGATCCAGATAGTGGGTGGGAGCCACGGCCTCGACCAGCGCTGTCCTATCAAAAAAATCTTGTGAGCCTCCTGTGAAATTTAAAAATGTCTAGTCACATTAATGAAAAAGAGAAAGAGAAACAGCTGAAATTAATGATATATTTTATTTAATCCAATATCTGCAAAATATTATTATTATTATTATTTTTAAAGATTTTATTTATTTGACAGAGAGAAACACAGCGAGAGAGGGAACACAAGCAGGGGGAGTGAGAGAGGGAGAAGCAGGCTTCCCGCTGATCAGGGAGCCCGATGCGGGACTCGATCCCAGGTCTCCAGGATCATGACCTGAGCCGAAGGCAGTCGCTTAACCAACTGAGCCACCCAGGTGCCCCTGCAAAATATTATTTCAGCATGCAATCTATATAAATTATGAATAAGATAGTTTAGATTCCTTCTTTTTTTTCATGCGAAGAGTTCCAAATCCAGCGTGATTTTAACTTAGAGCCCACCTCCATTTGGACCAGTCACGTTCTGAGTGCTGGGTACCTCCCCATGTCCAGGGGCTTCTGTGTCGCTCTGCGCCACTCTGCTAGTCAATGATTGAATGCTGGGTGTGGCCATTTGGAGCGGCGGGAAGCATGAGGACGTGGTAAAGGGCAGTAACAGAGATCCAATGGACCCGAGCCTGTGTTGGTAGATTCCAGAAAGTGCTCGATGGGTCTCTCTCCCCAGTGAGAGCTGCCCAACCCCCTTGGCAAAGGAGTATCTCCCTGGAGGCTGCCCCTGAGAAATCAAGCATCCTGCCCACTTTCTGGGGAGGCCAGGCCAGGGCTCTCCAGAGTGCCGACATTCCGGGCTTCCGGTCTCTGAGCTGTGAGGAGGCCTTGCTCATCTGCGTGGGGATCTGGCTCTGAGCAGCGCTGCATTTGGCCAAAGGCGGTTGCAGAACTCCTGGAACACAGAACAGGTACTATGTGTTCTTCAGAAAAGGTTGTGAGGTTTTAGACATAACAGAGGTTCTGAGTATACAAATAGAGGGTGTCTCAGGGCTGGTTTCAGAAGTGGAGTCATCGGACTCATACATCACGGGGTCACCTTCAGCTGACATTTAGGCACTTTGGGCTTGAAGCAGCTTGTGCAGCGGGGACTAGAAATTACTGACCCGGGAGAGGAGGTGTGGGGGGGAAGTAGTGAACTTGTATCTTCTCAAACGGGTCTCAAGAGAACGGGGTTAGGACTATCACTTCAGTATTTTCTGGACTGGTCCTAAGTTACAGTGGGAAGAGGTGGATAGTGAGAAGAACCGCCCCCACCCTCACCCCCTGATGCCCCCCACGTTGAATCCTGCCTTGGGGTCAGAGACTGGGAGGAATCTGTGGCTAGTCTCTGCCCACACAGGGTTTCTGAAAACTGAGCTGGGCTTGGAACAGTTAAGGCCGGCCAGGGCAAGCGTTCCCTCTGATGTCTTGATTTATGTTGCTGAAAAGATTTTATATGGAGCACCCTCCACTGGCTAAACAAGCGTTTGGTTGAAAGGTCCAGCCAGGAAGATGGGATTCTGGGCCCCAGAAGCCCTGGTGAGCCACTGAAAACCCCAGGCAGCGTGGCTTGTGCGGACCACGACACAGTTTTTGAAATCCCACACAGGGATGGGGGAGTAGGGTTGCAGCGTGGGAAATGGAGTGATGGCGGGCCAAATATTTTAGTATTAAGAAAGACCTTGCCAAGGTTGTTCGATAACAGCCACATTCCTGGAGGTAGGAGTAGAGGCGCAGGGAGATGCTCCCCGCTGGGGCAGGGTCAAATACAGCCCGGTATCCTCCCTCAGGCCAGGTTCATGTCCTCACGGCTTAACTTCCTGGTAGAAAGTTCTAGGGTGAGCTTGAGTCTCAGCTTCGCCATCTGCAGAACGGGGCTAATACTAACCCCTCCCTTCCTTGAAAGTTCAAATTCCATGCCACACATGTGGAAGCACTTTGGGGAGCAAAGCACCCCATGAATCCAGGGGCTGTTATTTTTATTAACCCCCGCGTGGGTGTTTTATTTTTATTCACACCACAGCTTTAAGTTACAATGTTGTTGGTTTATCAGGACTTTTAAAACGTTTCCTTATGATAAATTTCAGAAGTCCTCAGAGATGGAGAGGCCAGGGTTCGGAACCCCCATGCCCTTTAGTCCGCTTCAATGATTCTTAATATTTTGTCAGGGAGATTTTGAACTCATTTAATAATAATCCCTTTCATTAATTGAGTTCCCAAAGTGCTTGAAGTCCTTTGAGCTAAACTCTCACTGGACAAATTGCTTAAAAAAAAAAAAGGGGCGCCCGAGTGGCTCAGTGGGTTAAAGCCTCTGCCTTCAGCTCAGGTCATGATCTCAGGGTCCTGAGATCGAGGCCCGCATCAGGCTCTCTGCTTGGTGGGGAGCCTGCTTCCTCCTCTCTCTCTGCCTGCCTCTCTGCCTACTTGTGATCTCTCTCTCCATCAAATAAATAAATAAAATCTTAAAAAAAAATTAAAAAATAAAATCTGCCCCCTCCCTTAGGAAAAAGAGCGTTTCTGTCTGTTCGGAGTTTGGACTAACTGGAACCTGTGACTGACTCCTCAGCAGGTGGGTGATGTGGAATCACATGCGGGGCCTGGACAGCCCGTGGTCCCCTCACCCTCCCTTAACTCACAAGGGCAAGGTCCGTCCTCTCAGGAGTTTGGGGGCCTCTGTTGACTCTGCTTTTCGACTTGCTATAATTTGAAGGGAAAAGGTTGTTGTGGAGTCTAAATGATTATTTGCCAGAGAACCCTGGGAGTGGCAAGCAGGGGTAACGCCTCGGTCAGCCCACCGCGCAGGCGCCCCCCTGGAGGTGTTCACTTTGGGCGATGGTCACGCATACCATTGCCTGGGTGGGAAGGTTTTGGTGGGAAAGGTTGGGAGGTGGGGAGTCAGGGGTGAAGGCTGATTGGGCGGCTTTTGCCTGTTTGGCTCAGAGTGCCTGCGTGTAATTCAGGCTTCTTGACCTGTGGTTCCTATTCTCATCTGTAAAGTGGGGTTGATGACAGTGCTTCACCACACTGACTCCGTGAGGGTCAAATGTAAGCTCCAGGAGACGACCATCTGCTTCGTTCACTCATCTGTCCCCTGTGCCTAGATCAGCATCTGGCACATAGTAAGTACTTAATAAATTTATGTTGACTAGGAGGGAGGGAGGGAGAAGCAGAAGGGAGGGAGGAAGGAAAAGGGCGGGGGAGAAAAACTACATTTATCCATCTATTTATCACAAATCTTTCATTTCAGAACAAGGAAATGTTATTAAAAGGCCCCTGAGAAAAAAAATGTCGGTTTCTTCTGGGCTTGGAATGCCTTTCTGCTTTTTCTTTTTTAGAAATTATGTTCTTTTTTTTTTTTTTTAAAGATTTTATTTATTTATTTGACAGAAAGAAACACAGCTAGAGAGGGAATACAAACAGAGGGACTGAGAGAGGGAGAAGCAGGCTTCCTGCGGAGCAGGGAGCCCGATGCGGGGCTTGATCCCGGGTCTCCAGGATCATGACCTGAGCCGAAGGCAGTTGCTTAACCAACTGAGCCACCCAGGCGCCCCAAGAAATTATGTTCTTATCTCAGGTTTTTCTCCAGTGACATTTCATCTTTTAATTAAAATGTTTTGCATTTTCTCTGGCAAGATCCACGGCCCTGTCCCCTGTGGCCCCACACCGTTGTTCACACTTCTCTAGGGTCCAGAGAGGAAGTCATTGTTCGGTTTTCTCAAGTGCTGGTGGCAAGTTGATCATCAGATGTGTACCCACGAAGTTGGCGCGGTCATCCCCATATTATCACAGGGGACCCTGAGATTCAGAGGGGGATGTGACTCTCCTAGGTAGACACAGCTAGTAAATGGTTAGGTTTAGAGCCCAACAGAGCCTTGTCTAATTCCAGAGCCCTGCTCCGCGCCTTCCTTCCCTGCTGTTCCTAGGTGTTTCCTCATCCTTTGCTTTTGGTTCTCCCTCTCTAGTCTTGGCGCTTCTCCTAGGTAGGAACGGAGCCCATGCCTGGGTCCCCTGTTCCCAGGGTTAGCTCAGAGCTAGGGACGTGGGAGGTGTGTAGTAATTGAATGGGGCTGCGTCTCTATGGATGGCCAATAGCACTCCATGCTTTGGACAGCTGTGTGGGGTCTTTTTCCTCCCCACTCCAACTGTCTGCAGATGTCCCCAGGAGTTTATGAGTGCATTGGGGGAGGGGCATGGCTTAGTCAAGCCCATGTGCAAGAGGGCTCAGCACACATTAGTAGGTATCTCATGGGATCCGCAGGTCCACCAGGGCTAGGGGGGAAGGAAAGAGTGGAGGGGCTCTGAGCACCCAAATGTAAACTCGTGCGGACGAGGAGGGCCTTGTCTACCTGTCGAGTCTATTGCAGATTCCAGGACAAATTAGGATTAATAAATACGTACTGAATGCGTGAGTGACTGCTGGCCCTGCTTCCTGGCTTTCTTCAGGCCTGGCTTTGTTGTGGGTTCTCCGGCTGCTGCTGAGAGGCACGTGGGCCAGGCTGAGGGACTACCCAGCGTGGCCCCATCCCCCGAGTGGACAGCAGCCCTCCTGCCCCTCACTGCAGTCACAGCTCCTGCCTGCCTGGAGTGTGTCGGCATCACCCGGCTTGCTCAGCTAAGCATCCCTTCATTCAGTCCCAGCTCCTGGAGCCCTTGCTGGCCCCGGATTGTTTCCAGGGCGGCTGGGCTGTGCGCTCTGTGTTCCCCTTGCTCTTCTCACGCACCCTCCTCTGCTTCTCATCTCCTAGACACCCGTGTCCGAATGCAGGCTGGTCCTCTGGAGAGGGAGACACAGTGTCCCAGCCACTAATCCCTGGCCTCGGGCATGCCCTTGAGCTTCCCTTTAAATGGCTTTCCGACCCCCAGCAGCACCACAGGTCACATTCCCAGAGAGACTGCACATGAGGGCTGAGTCTGTTTATTTTCCGAGATTTCAAAAAACATGACTTTTTTTTCCCTTTGACCTTAAACAAAACTTTTTTTTCCTCCAACACTTACTTGTATTTTTAACTCCATGAGAAAATATGGCAAGGGAGCATATTTTCTTTTCAAAACTGTCATTTTGAAAAAAAAAAAATTTTTTTTTCATAAAAAAATAGGCTTTGGGGGTTAGAGAAAGTAAGGTGAGGTTTTGTTGTTTTTGTTGTTGTTGATGATGATGTGGGAGCTGCTGGAGGCTGCTCTGTGCCCAGAGCTCCGGGTCTGGTGGCGGGCGCAGCTCCAGGGACCCTGCCCCAGGCCTCCGATGGGGCTGTGCAAGGCCAGCCTGCAGCTGTTTCGGGCACTGTTGTGACCAAAGATTTAGGGCACCTTTCCTCTCCGAAGACCTGGGGCTGGACCTGCTGAGGGCTGTGGACAGGTATTTCCCTCTTGTGGCAGGAAGTGCTTAATGTCTTTGCTTTTCAGAGCTGGTGCTCTCGGCTGGCTGGGTAGGGCTTGTGGCTCAGCTCCCACCATGGGGGGGGGGGGCGGTCAAGGATGGCAGGAGCCCATGGCCATGTTTGCCGTCCCTGAATTCTCGTCTGGGGGATGTAGGGTCAGAGTTCCAAAGAGGGTTAGTTACTTGGCCACAGTCTCGTAGCCACTCCGACGAGGATGAATGGAGTCCTGGGATGCTTCCTTGGCCCTCGTGCTCATGCCTCCCCCTCCCACGTCTCCTGGTGGCCCAGCCCTGGTTAATGTTGATTGGCTTCTTTGAGGCGTTTTGCTTTAAGCAGGGGGCCCAAGCTCAGGTCTCACTGGGATAGCCTAGCTGTGGGTCTCTTGTTTTCAGTTTGTACTACTATGTTCTTTGTTTATACACTATCAGGGTCAGGGAGGTCAAGCACATCTTTTCAGAAATATTTCTAGAATTTGAAACTGAGTCCAAGAATTACTTAATGATTGAGAGGCTGCTCTGTGCTTGAGTGAAATAGAAAAGCTGGTGTCTGTTCACAAGGAACACTTGCTCAGCAGAGGAGTTTGGATTGTGAAAACCCCCTAAGTGCTGAACGGCTTCCGCCCCCCCCCCCCCCCGGAAGAAGGTCTCCTGCCCCTTCTCATGCCTCGGTCCCCTTCTGTCACCTCTGCTGCCACTTTGCTGGTTCAGGCACATTCCTTCTCTCTCCTGGATCTTTGAGGTAGCCCCCACCATGCCTCCTGGTCTTGCCAAGATCGTGATAGCCCTAAAGCCTGCATCTGACGTGATCTGTTCCACAAGCCGGCTCCAGCTTCTCCCGAGACTCCTCTCCCTCCCAGGTACCCCATGATCCAGCCAGCCCCAAGGATCCCTCTCTGCTTGGAGTCCTCGCTCACCTTCTGCTTGGTGGACACCTACTCATCTTTCTGGGTCCTCTGTTGTCCCCTTCTCTGTTTCTACAGCATTCTGTTCACGCAGGTCCCATAGATCTCCTTGTTGGGCATAACGCTCTGCTCCTGTCTGTCTTGTCTTCTAGGCTGCGCGCCTGTAAGGAGGGAGGGGGCTTTCACCCCTGTCTTCCTGGCAGCAAGCCCAGTGCTGTGCAAGTCTAAGATGGGAGTGTGTTTATTTAGTAAGTGCACTCGGGATAGATGGGGAGGGTTGTAGCAAAGCGAGAGGGACAGGAAAGGTGGTCCCTGGCTCGGGGAGAGGGAGAAGCTGAGCAGAAGTGAGACTTGAGTTGGCTCTTGAGGGTGAGCGGACATTAGATTGGTGGGTGGATTTGGGGTGCAGGGTCTCGGATAGTGGGAACAACATGATGGGAGCCGCTGGAGCCAGCGGTGGGCAGGTGGAGGTGCAGCGCTGGGGGGGTGGGGTGATCCTACAGCTTTTCTCCATCATCTTTACATTTCCTGGGGAATGCTCTCTTCCACTTCTGTGAGCTGGCATCAGAGGCAAAGGGGGGATCCTTTGGACTTCCCAGGTGGCACCAAAGTCAGCAGGAAACTCAGTGAAGCCTGTGCGCGGTTTTAGCTCCATGCCTGGCATTCTCAGAAAGATAGGTGTCTGGATGCGGGCCCCTTTGGGGATCAGCTGTTCTGGTCGTGGCTGAGCGGGTGGGTGTGAGCGGGTGGGTGCGGAACGACTTCCCGGAGCCAGGAAGGGACTGCCTTTGAGGACCTCTTCCTTGCCTTTCACAGATGCCTAGTGCCTTCGCTCAGCACTTATCCACTCATTGTTTTCAGGTTGTGCTGCGGGCTAGTTGCTATTCTGGGGGTTTTGCAGGGAGTTCCAAAAAAAAAAAAAAAGCCACAAGTACGTTTAAGTCTTTTTTTTTAAAGATTTTATTTATTTCACGCAGAGAAACACAGGCAGAGAGGGAACACAAGCAGGGAGAGTGAGAGAGGGAGAAGCAGGCTTCCCACCGAGCAGGGAGCCTGATGTGGGACTCGATCCCGGGTCTCCGGGATCCTGACCTGAGCCGAAGGCAGTTGCTTAACCAACTGAGCTGTCCAGGTGCCCCGGGATAAGTACGTTTAAAGTTGTGCACAAACTTAAGGGTGCCATGTTGACTTAATGGTGGTGAGAGAGCTTTGCACAGACCCTAGTCCGAGTCCCATCTGGTGTTTATGGAGCGCTTACTGTGTACACGTGATCGCTTGTTTGATCCTCACAGTGCAGACCCCTGAGATCAGTGCTCTTTGCTCATCTACTCACTCACTTGTTCATCAGCATTCTGGAGTTCCTCCTGCTAATGAGGGCAGACTCTCCCCCCCAGGAGCTTGCATCCCAGTGGGTCATTGAGAGGCTGCAGAAAGCGGCAGAGAGCTGCTCTTTCTCAGGCAGGCCGCGGCCCTGGTGAGCGGAGGAGCTCCAACAGAGGCCGAGATGACGATCATGCGACCAACTTTCGGACCACATTACACAATCCTGGTTTGAGGTTCCTCCAATTCAAGTTTCCCAACTTGTTTTTCAGTGTCTTAGAAACCTGTTGTTCAGGGGCGCCTGGGTGGCTCAGTCCTTAATCGTCTGCCTTTGGCTCAGGTCATGATCCTAGAGTCCTGGGATCGAGCCCCACATCGTCTCCCTGCTCGGCGGGAAGCCTGCTTCTCCCGCTCTTATTCCTCCTGCTTATGTTTCCTCTCTCGCTGTGTTTCTCTGTCAAATAAATAAATAAAATCTTAAAAAAAAAAAAAAAAAAGGAAAAAGGAACCTGTTGTTGAAATTGCTCACTTGAATGGTTCCCGAGGGTTGCTAGGGGCACCCTGTGGCGCCCTCTAGAAATCATTTGAAAACCATGGTCTAGGGGTGCCTGGGTGGCTCAGTTGGTTAAGCGACTGCCTTCGGCTCAGGTCATGATCCCGGAGACCTGGGATCGAGTCCCACATGGGGCTCCCTGATCGGCGGGAAGCCTGCTTCTCCCTCTCTCACTTCCCCTGCTTGTATTCCCTCTCTGGCTGTGTTTCTCTCTGTCAAATAAATAAAATCTTTAAAAAAAAAAAAAGAAAACCATGGTCTAGCCTAGCTCTCATGTTGTCGGTAAGGTTTGGAGGAGAGAAGGTGCCTCTGACTTCATGGTGACACTTTGACAGAGTGCCCCATCCAAGCAGCCCCTTCTTACGGTGCACCCAGCTCCAGTGACAGCGAGCAGCCCGTTCCAAATGCTCCCATGTCAGGACTTTGGATTTTCCTTCGAACTCCAAGTGGCGTTCTCCCTAAGGCAAAATGCTGCGGAGGAGTGCAAAAATCTGCCTGCCCTCGGAGCCTGGGCACCAGGGCACCACGAGGGCTTGTGAGTTGGCAGCTGGGTTTTTAAAATTGCGAGGTGCGCAGGATGTGGGCCTAGGAGGGAGGAGAAAACAAATACTCTGTTTTGTAGGACGCACCACAGACACTTAATTGAAGACAGGTGCGTCACCTTCCAGGGGATGATCCCCACGAGTCGCCCCCGAGTCTGGGGTCAGCACTGCTGGCCGCCGCTCTGGCAAGAGGCGAGAGCCTGAACCCCAAGAAGAGCAAGCCGCACGTATATTGTGGGGAGGGGGGAAGTGGCAACCAGTCTGGAGAAAGATGTCAGGGGTGCAGTTAGCGAAGGGTTGAGGCTGCCCCTTCTGCCCCCGACACAGTGGCTCAGCTTAGAAGCTCACAGTCCCAGAAAGGGGACAAGTTTCCTTCAGCTTCCTCCCAGTCACAGGACGAGATAGGCCATCAGGAGATCATCTCACCTGCCTCCTGCTCCGAGGAGGTCCGTAGCACCTGTGTTCTAGAACACTCTCCCTTATATCACTAGAGACTTACCAAAGACTTCCAGACAGTTTTCCCAGGCAAGCTTCTCATTGAGGAGTGTGGTCCATGTAGAAAAGTGCAGACGCCTTGAACAGGTTTCCCCAAGCACACACATCCTGGACGCAGACCCGCGGGAGCCTTCTCCAGTCACCATCCGCCCCACCTTTGAATGCTGGAGGAGTGGAGGCCTCTCGCGTCTGCTCTCTGACATCTGGCTTCTGTCACTCACCCCTGTGTTTGAGATTTAGCCAGGGGGGGACATGGAGCTGTAGCTGGCTTGTTCTGCCTCATAGTATGCCCCTGTCATCCACACACATTTGATGTTCACGGCAACCCCAAGGGCGACATGGCCTGGGGAGTGTTCTCTGATCCGGTAGAGAAGGAGGCTCATAGCTGGGAAGGGGAAGCGGCCTGGCCAGGTCATCAGAGGTCAGCAGGGGCTCTCCAGATATCTCTCCCCCAGACCTCCACACCCCAGACCCCGTGACAGTGCAGTGAGAGCCTCCTCCTCCAATTTCATATAGTATGTTCTGGAATGTTCTGCAGCTTCCCCCGCCCCACTCTTGTTCTCGTGTAAATCCTCTGTGTTGCTATAGGAGTTCATTTCTACGTGATCTTTTGTTCTGTAGAAATGGAGACGATCCTTTGCTCTTCTGAGAAATAACTCACATTCCCTCGAAGTCACCCTTGGATGGCTGGCTGACAGATGCTGGCCTCCTTGAACTCACCCTCCCGCCAACCCTGTAATTATCCATGTTGCTCACCTCCAAGCCCTTCCTTAGTTAGCTATGATTCTCAAACTGTGAACCCAGCTAGAAAAATCATCCGAGGGTTGGCTTTCCTGGGAAGGCTGCCTCCGGCGGTCATGTTGGCAACCTTTTTGTCAGACCTCGTGTTGAGGTGGAAACAAGCAGAAGTGCCTACTTTGTCCTAAAAAAAACACTGATGGTGCTCTGCTAGGAGGACCTGTCATCTTCTCCTGCTGTGAACCCCATTCCTGCAAAGCCCTCACTCCTGGAAGCCTGCGCAGGGGACATTCTGTGCCCCAGCTGGTCCTTATTCCTTGTTTTTAAATGAGACGTCCATTGTCAGGGAGACGCACCCGACCATGGCTTCCTCATCGCAGCAGCGGACTGTATTAGTAACTCTGGATATTTATTTCTGTGCCCTAAAGGTCAAACACCCTTTCCTCTCCTGGAGAAGTCTGGAATTGTGTTCCTCCGAGGAGCTGAGCGTGGGTTATAGGTTGAGCGATAACCCGGAGGGGAGTGGCTCTGGGACATGTCCTATCTGACAGCTGTTAAGGAAGTGACTTGATCTTTCTGCGATTGATTTGTCCCTTTGCCCTAGAAATTGCCATTGGCTCGCCTTTGGGTTACTCTGACCATGTTTCCTTGCCAGTTGAAACCTGGGTTCTCTGAATTCCCATTCTGATTCTGGTTCTTAGCCAAACTTGAACAGTAAAGTATAGCATGCATAGCACTACCCCCCTGCCCGTGCCAGTGGCAGACATTGCTGATCAATCATGGCACTCCTGTCCTCTGAGCCTGAGGCCTGGTCAAGTCCTGGCATTCCAGGCAGCCACTGCCATCCATCTGGAGCTCCCAGGCTTCATGAAATCTTTTTCCACTGTAGCTGCAAGTGGTACAAACAGAAATCCTGCTTTCTGCAGAAGAAACTTGATTTCCTATGAAAAGGCCCACAAATGAAAGAAAGATGCCTTTTTGAGAAGCATTTGTTAGTTGCTTGGACATTTCCCCTTTCCAGGTGAGGGGCAGGGAGTGGATGATGAGGCATGTCTTGGCTAATGGGCATTTTGAATTCAGGAGTACACATTCCAGAATCATACTTTCAAGGAAACAAGAAGATAGTAACATCCACACGTGGGCTCAGTCCCAGCCTCCTGGGGTCTCATAACCATAGATGGTTGTTGAGTCCTCAGAATACATCCAACAGGATAAAAATGTGATTTCTTGGGCGCCGGGGTGGCTCAATCATTAAGCCTCTGCCTTTGGCTCAGGTCATGATCCTGGAGACCCGGGTTCGAGCCCTGCATGGGGCTCCCTGCTTGGCAGGAAGCCTGCTTCTCCCTCTCTCATTCCCCCTGCTTTTGTTATCTCTCTAGCTGTGTTTCTCTCTGTCAAATAAATAAAATCTTTAAAAAGAAAAGAAAAGAAAAAAAAATGTGACTTGTCTCCAGTCCCCAGTTTGGAATTGATGGGCTTCCTGTTTCCTGGGTGAGACACCATGTGGTGGAAGGGAGGCTCTTACTGGGAGCAGGGGCAGCCTGAGGGTAGTGGTCACTCTCCAGGAGGCCAGGATTGGTCCGAGTGCCCTGTGCTCCTTGCTCTGCATGTTTATTTCCAAGGCAGAACTCCAGGGCTCCCCGGAGTCCTTCCTGCTTCAGTGCACGGGAGCTGGTTGTCCTTCTTCTCTAGCAGGCGGCTTCGGCTGAGCGTGGTGTTGGGGGCCACGTCGCTGGTAATTCCTCCCCCGGTCCTACCTTTGTTACCTGCCCCCCCACCCTATGCACTGTGTTATTGCAGCTGGACTGGCTGGGGTGCATCGGCCTCCAGCCAGCCTACCTGGTGGTTTAAAACCAGACTTAATCAAAACGTAAATACTCCTTGGGGCCAGAAAGCTGGTCTTTCCAGGTGTTTGAGCAGAGGCAGCAGAGTTCAGGAGCTTGAGAAGTGGGTGAGGCCTGCCAGGCTCCTTCTACACAGAGGTCTGGGGTTCCCTGGGGCCTGTGTCAGGGGCCTCTGGAGGAGCCACGGTTACCGGGGTGACCAGCACCCCATCTGCCCCGCTGCGGCTTGTGGGCGCAGTCACTGGGGCAAAGGTTGATATGGCGGTGACAGGATGTGCTCCCTTCCTCCTTCCCTGGTGCCCCTCCCTCTCCCCACCCTCCCTCAGAGTCAGTGACAGTGCACGGCATTTTACCAGGAGGAACTCAAGGCTCAGAGGGCCTCCAGTGTGACCTTCTCAAGATTGCTCAGCGACTAGGAGGATCATCGCATGCGCTTACGAAGGGCTAACTTTTCACCTTATCTGGACTCTGAGGATCAGCAGGGACCAAGGCAGAAGCCATCCCCGCCCTGGGTGGAGCTGGTAGACAGGCAGTGAACCAGGAAGCACATAATATCATGTCATGTGGAAGGAAACAATTTATAAATACATAAACAGGAATAATTCCTGATAGTGATGAATACAGCAGAGTTGAGGAGATAAAACAGGAATTGATAGGTGAGGGTAGACGCGGCCCAGGGAGCCTCCATGGGGGGGCCTCCATGGGCTGGGGCACATGAGAACAGGTGTCAGAAAGGAGCCATCATGGGAGCTGGGCTCAGGAGGAGGCTGGGGTGGCAGGGGCCCAGCAGAGAGGCAGGGGGAGCGTAGGTTGCGTGAGGCGTTTAGATGCTAGAGGTCATGGGAGGACTTTAAGTGAGAGAATTCCATGATTTGATTTGGGTCTAGCCCACTCTGGGTGCTGGGTGGAGATGGTCTAAAGGGGGCGACAACGGAGAGGTGGGAGAGTAGGAAGGAGGCCAGTCCAGTTGAGGGGCAAGAGAGGATGCCAGCCTGGTCTGGGCGGCAGCAGGGGGGACAGAGGGAAACCACAGGGGTGTGTTTTGAGTTAACCCCACACACTTAGGGATGGACTTGGAGTGAAGCTCCGGGGTGTCTCCAGGGTTTGAGGCTGGAGAGGGCTGCTGTAACCAGCCAGGCTGGTGCGGCACACGGTGTGCCATCCCCGGGTGGACCCAGGGTCCCAGCTTACCCAAAGTGGCAGTGTGATTAGCGTGTTAGGGGGGACTAACTCCAGCTGCCCTTTTGGATCCCAAAGGCTGGGCTTTGAGTTCAGGGGTCAGTCTGGACTGTGTTGAGGGCCTGAGAACAGCTCGAGAGGAAGCCTCGGGCAGCTGATGGGTCCAGAGAGCGAGATGCGGCCAGCAGCGGAGTGGAGAGGAAAGGCTCAGGGCTTAGTGGTCAGTCATCGGTACCAGAGGGGGCAATAGTGAGAGCCACTCTGAGTTGAGCACTCACTGGGCAGTGAGTGCCCTAGAGCCATATGTGTTTTCTGTTATTTCTCCCAAGCCTGAGCGGCAAAGTAAACATTCTTATTTCATTCAGAGATGCAGCAACCTGGGCTCAGGGAGGGTTTGGCCCAAGGTCACTGAGCTAGTGAATGGCAGAGCTCACCAACCGGCCCCTGACTCCCGGTGCCCAGTCCTTAACCAGCACCATTCTCAGCGTCCCCTGCAGTCCCGCCACCAGCTGTCTGCTCCAGGCCTTCTCCGGGCCCGTCCCTGTCTAGGGATGGGGGCCTGACAGTGCACACCCCCACCGAGGTGCTCCCTGTGTGCGAGCGGATGACACTGCAGGGAATTTGCAGACAGAGCAGTTCTCTTAATGAGAGTCATTTGGGCAGCTCCCTTCCCCTTCGCCTCCCTCCCTTCCTTTTCTTCCTTTCCGGGAAGACTTGCTGCCAGGCCTGGTGGCAGTTACAGGGAGAGGAGACCTTTGGGCCCAGGCTGGAGCTCCGCTGGCCCTGCCTTTTAGGGCATCTGGGATTTTACGGCTGCCACCTGTGGGGACACGCCTGAGCGACTTTCACTGCCTCTGCCCCTAGCCGCTGCCTGCCAGTGGCCGGGGTGGGGGGTGGGGAGTGAAGCTCCTGCCTCTGGTCTGGACAAACGTGAAGGATTCCCTTAGGGTCTGAGGATATAAAATGAAACCAGGAGGTTGTGTTGCCAAGTTTTCTTTAGCAAGGAGGACAAGTGGTCATGATTCCATGATTCGGATGTCCAGGAGAAGAGGACATGACCTGCCTACGTTTTCCAAACCTCAGTTCAGGGGCTCTGGCCCTGAAAGGTGATCCTCCATGTCCTCATGGGGTACAGGATGTGAAACTCTGGGACTGAGCCAGTGGGGTGTGGTGCCCTTTCTGTGTCCGCCCCTGTCTCCGTGTAAAGTCACAAGCCTGGGGCTTGCTTCTGCAGCCCGGCCCGTGCAGGCACACAGCAAGTGTGAGTAGGTTGGAGGGGAGTGAATGAGTCACCCCTGGTTCTCCATGCTTCTCTGTTGGTCTAGACGTTCACTAGCCACGCGGGTATCCCCTCACCATGTGTGGCCACGGAGTCTTAAAATGGGGCCGGTTTGCACTGGGATGCGCCATAAGCAAGCATGTAATATACACTGGATTTCTAAGACTTAGTATGAAAAAAAGGTAAAATGTCTCATTAACACTTTTTTTTATGCCGATTACATGTTGCAATGGTAATATTTTGGATTTATTGAGTTAAATAAGGTACGTTATTAAAAATAATTTTACTTGTTTCACTTTCCCTTCTAAAGTTGGCACGCAGCCAGTTTAAAATTGCATTTAAAATGTGACTTGCCTTCTGTTTCAGTCGGAGCCACTGACCTTCCGGCTCCCAGGGCTCCCTGCTCCATGACCTTGGCTGAGGGGTTTGCTTTTTTGAAATTCCTGGGTTGGAATTCTGACTCTACCATTCCTGACGGTTACCAAAGATAGGACCCTGAGTCTCAATTTCCTCACCTCTGAAATGGTGGGCAGCCACACCTCAGGAGCTGGGGTGGGCATTAAAGGGAGGAGACAGGAAGTGCCTCGCATCCGTGCTCCCAAGATGTTTCTCAAGGGGGCAGACTCTGATTTCTGGACGTTTTAGCCACACTCTGACTGAGCCCTGCTCCTGGGACTTAGGCTGTAATGATGATCTGGAGGGGGGTGAAATAAAAAGGCTCACCATTCCTCAGTTTTCTCCTCCATCAGAGCTGGACCTGTCTTGTCTAGTCGCAGGATGGAGACAGGTCGGCCTATGAAGAATGTCCCACAGGAGTAGCGCTGAATGGCTTGTTATTGCTCTCATACCCCCCCCCCCCGTTTTCTGCATCCAGAACTTTCTCAGGAAGCTTTGGAAATAGAGACTGTAAGTGATGGGTAGGAAGTGAAGGGACATTGCCTAGGCCTGCTCGTTGGCCTGACCCCAGCTGTGCAGGGACGCGAGGGATGAGGTGCAGAGTCTGGCCCGGAAGCGTGTTCTCCCAACCTGCCGTGTCTGGAGCAGCACCCGGAGTCTCACTCATGAGGAGCCTGGGCTTCCTGCTTCCCGGCCCGGGGCTCTCAGAAGCGGCAGGGACCCGAGGGCAGAGCAGGAGGCACGTGGGAGAGGTGCCAGGCTCATCTCTGAGTCCTGAGTGGAAAGGAGCACGGTGCGGCGTGCTTCTGGGGTGACGTCTCTGCTTGGTCATTCCTGCAAACACTTGCTTCTTTACAGACGCCGAGGCCTACTGGGTGCCAGGCAGTGTCCCTGGCACCGGTCCCTGGTGAGCAAAAGGGACGTGGTCCCTGTCCTCTTGGATGGGAACCTAGTGAAGACACAAGTTATGAAATGGGCTTTGAGGGAAAGAGTGGGGAGCATGGGAGGAAGAAATGGAGCTATAACTCCTGGACTGATGGGAATGGGGTTCGGGGAATGCTGCGACACTAAGTGAGATACAGACTCTCTGCCAGCGAAGTGGGGGTGATGTGTGTCAGAGTGCTCGGAGCAGCCTTATTCCTGGTGGTAGAGATGTGGAAATAATAACCTATGTGTCCCTCAATGCAGAGTGAATGGATTTTTTTTGCAAAACCTGTGAGGATACATATTTAAAAAATTTATTATCTTTAAGCTTGAAATGTGTCATTAAGAACAAAGATACTGGAGCATCTGGGTGGCTCAGTAGGTTAAGTATCTGCCTTTGGCTCACGTCAGGATCTCAAGGACCTGTGGTTGAGCCCCGTGTCAGGCTCCCTGCTGAGTAGGGAGTCTGCTTCTTTCTCTGCACTTCCCTGCTTCTGTTCTCTCTCTCTCTCTCAAATAAATAAATAAAATCTTTAAAAAATAAACAATGATACTAGGTATATACCTGACAGAGGAATGGCATCTGCAAAGGCCCGGGGGCAAGAAGAAATACCTTTCTTAATGAGGAAATAAGGGAAGACCTGGCCTTAACCCTGGAGGCCATCCTACTCTGGACAACTTTCTGTTCAAATGTCTGTTCTCAGCTGCCCCTGGGCCAGGGAGAGGCCTGTGTAGAGCCTTGGGAAGGCCTTTCTAGGAGTCCTTGGTGTCAGTTCAAGGACAGTGTGATGGTGGGGGAAATTGAACCATTGGGGCAGTGCCTGCCTACGCCAGATTTATGGGCGGGGGAAGCCTTTGGGGTGAGTCAGCCCTCTGCTTGGAAGAAAGAAAACCTAACTGAGCTTCTGCCAAGGACCCATGGTGATTCCTCTCTCCTTTTGTGGAGGAATTTGCCTGCTAAACAGGCCATCGGAGTGAAGAGAATCACTGTTTCCCCCTCTTTGTTAATCACAGACACCTCTGAGCAGGTCTATTCATCTCCGTGTCTATGTACAGCTCTTCCAGAACTCACTGAACGTTGGTCAGGGGCTCCAGGATTGCAGTAGACGACCACAGGTCTGTCTGGCACCTTGCTCTTCTAAGAGATAGAAATGGAGGGCCAAAGGTGTCCAGTCTGAGGTCACACAGAGAAACAAGGGGCCTGGCTGACATCTGCCCTCCCGAGCACTTCGTCTTGGCCCTGATCGTGGGTCTCTGTGTCCCCGGACAAAATGAGTCCTGCTGGGCTCCCTGGGACAAGAGGCCCTGTATCTGACTCTGGCCCCTGAGCCTGGTGAGTGGGGCGGGAAGTGGGCACGGGAGGCCCACGGGCGCTTCCTGCCGATGGTCCACTAGGGAGCACCTCCCTCCTCCTCCGTGTGACTCGCTGGCTGCCGTGACCTCCAGCCTGTACTGGGCGCAGGGCAGGGTGCTGGGAGCCGTGACCTCCACCCGACAAACCCTCCTGCAGGCTTGTCTGTGCCAAGTGGTTGTTAGAGGGTGGTGGGGAGCCGTCTGAGAAAACGCTGTATGACCTGTGTGACTCACTTCTCCCCTCTGGGCCTCTTTGTCCCTAGCCGCTCGGTGAGGAGCCCCTCCCAGCTCTGACATCCATTAGTTCTGAGTCTGGTGGAGAGAAGGGGATAATTACGGCCCTCTTTCACTGAGCTGTCTTCACTGCACCAAAGGCTTGACACGTATCATCTTGGGACTTCTGTCTGTGAGGCACGAAGGAGTCAGTTGCAGCAAAGAGAGGCTGAGTAATATGCCCAGAGTGGCACAGCTAGGAAAGGACACAGCTGGGATTCAAAGCCAGGCAGTCCGGCTCTGGAATGTATGGTCTTTAAAAAAATAAACTATTATTAGACAGAGAGAGAGAGAGAGAGAGAGAGGGAGAGAGAGAGAGAGAGAGAGAGAGAGAGAGAGAGAGAGAGAGAACATGTGCAAGTGGGGAGAGGAGCACAGGGAGAGGGACAAGCAGACTCTGTTGGGCGTGGAGCCCGATGCGGGGCTTGATCTCACGACCCTGAGATCATGACTTGAGCCGAAATCAAGAGTCAGACACAACTGACTGAGCCACCCAAGTGCCTCTGGAATATAGGATCTCGATCACCGCTGTGTTAGACTGAACAAGGGTCCTCCAAAGACGGTGACACCCACATGCCACCTGTGGGTATGTTGCCTCTGCATGGTGGAAGGGACTTTTCAGAGGTGAGGAAATTAAGGGTCTTGAGATGGGGGGAGGTTATCCTGGGTTTTTCCAGGTGGGCAAAGGTCATCACAAGGGTCCTTATAATAGGGAGGCTGAGGGAGATTTGATGACAGAGTGAGAGGTCAGAGTGATGAGGCTGCTAGCTTTGAAGACCAAGAAAGGCACCACGAGCCAGGGAATGTAGGGAGGCCTCTAGAAGCTGGAAAAGGTGAGGAGACAGAGTATCCTCCACAAGGAACTGGCCCTGCACACAGCAGAAATTTAGCCCACTTTCAGACTTCTGACTTCTAGAAATTTAGTATCATAAATTTATATTATTTGAAGCTACTAACTTTGTGGTAATTTGTTAGAGCATCGATAGGAAGCTCAGACCACCGTGTTCCACTCACTGTCTCCTTGTGGCAATCTCTGCTTTTTGCATATAAATTTGATTCTGAATTCCTAAGGGTAGAATCTAATCTTCCAAATAGAGCTCTCCTTGGCTATTTCACAATTATAGAAGCATTTCAGAGGAAGACTTTGTAAAGCCAGCTGCCTCGTCCCTGCAGAGTTGTAATCTGCTGTGTCATGGAATTAGGAGGAGAAGGTATAGAGGGAAAGTATCCTGGGTGCCTGGGACCCCAGCATAGACCCTGCCTCTGTAAGTCCCCAGCTGGACACTCCCCATCCCCAGACACCGTCTTTAGTCTCCTGGAGTGGTCACCTAGAGTGAGGTCTGTACTGTATGCCCAACCTATCTTGGTGGGCCGCACAAGCATGGCTGGGGCCACAGTCTGAGGCAGCAGGTGGCTGTGCCCCAGGGAGCACAGATGCCTTGGCTCACTCTCAGCTACCGTGCTCATGGGAGAAGAAGCCCGTGAGCTTGGCTGGGTCAGGAGTTTAAAGGAGACAGTTCTTTCTGCAGAGATGTTGCCTTGAGCTGGTCTTTAAGGACCAAGCGCCAGCTCTCTAGAACCCAGGGTGAGGTTGTCTAGTTGTTCCAGGAGCACACAGTATGGGGTCCCTTTACCTTCCCCAGAATGTGGCTAAACTCCTTCAGACTCATCACAAGGACACCTAGGACTTGAGAACTCCTCCACCCAGCTCCTTGTTTGGAGAAACTGAGGCTCAGAGAGGGGACTACACTCCCAGGCTCACATGGTCAGGAATCCTTGATGGGAATTCCAAGATCTGAAATGATAGGGGATCTTTCTCACTCACATTAAGACAGGAAAGTCACTCATTCCTTCCTTTAACAAGATTTTATTGTGGACTTGCTTGGTGCCAGGTCCTGAGTCCTTCATGGTCCTGGATTCCAGAAGATAACCTAAGGGGTGGAGAAGAGTGGATGGTAATAAGCAGGATTAATAGATAAATGAATAAAATGATTTCAGGTTGTTATAACTTATAAAGGGAACCTACAAGATGTGGGGATGGGGAATAATGAAGGTGCCCAATAGACAGAGTGATCAGTGAAGGCCTTCAGAGGAGGTGACTTCTGAGCTGGAAACCAAAGGGAGAGCCATGGGAAGAGTATTTCAGCAGAAGGAACAGCCAGGACATTGGCTCAGAGTAGTAAGAGCTGGTATATATGAGAAATGAAGGACAGCCCAGTGCAGCTGGAGCAGAGTGAACCCACAGATGAGGCCAGGGAAGGGGGCAGGTGGGCTTCAGCCTGAAGGTCCTTCTAGCTCATGGCCAAGAGTTCAAGTTTCATCCCATGAGCCATGGAGAGCCATTGAGGGGAACCAGAAGTAGTTAGCATTCATAGAATGCCACAAGCTGCAATGGAGAGTGGGTTGGGTAGGAAGCAGGTGGAGGCAGGGAGGCTACTCTGGAGGCTGCTGCTGTCATCCTATGAGATGTGATGGTGGCTCAGCCCAGGTCAGTGGCCATGGAGGAGAAGTAAATGGCAGAGTCAATATGTCCATATTGGACATGATGGGACTTGATGGAGGGTTGCAGGTGGAAGGCAGCGTTAGTTAGCTGTAGCTGTATAACAAATTATCCCCAACTTCGCAGCTTAGAATGACAACAAATGTTTGTTGTCTCATGATTTTTGTGGGTCAGGAATTCAGGAGCGACTTTGCTGGGTGGTTCTGACTCAGGGTCTTTGATGAGATTGCGGTCAAGGTGTTGGCATGGGCTGCCATCATCCGAAGGCTTGGCTCCACTTCCAAGGGGGCCCCCGTTCATGGTGGGCAAATGGACACCAGCTGTTCACAGGAGGTCTCAGCTCCTCCCTACCCAAGCCTCGTCATAGGTCTGCACGAGGGCCCTTTAAGCAAATGATCCAAGAGAGAGCAGGGCAGAAGGCACGGTGACTTTCATGACCTAGCCTCAGAGTTCTACTCCATCACTTCCCCCAACATCCTGTTGGTCGCATGGGTTCAGTGTGGGAGCGGACCAGGGAGGCAGTGACTGCCAGAAGGCAAGACTCGCTGGGCCATCTTGGAGGCTGCTTACCACAGAGTGCAGGAGGGAGATGGAATCAGCGGTGACACCTAGGTTTTTGGCCCACATGGCTGGGTCAATGGTGGTGCCATTTACCAAGAAGAAGAGGCTGGGGGAGACGCATGTTTGGGGTATAGGTAGAGGGGACTCAAGAACTCTTTTCTGGACCCCAGTTTGGGAGACTTTACCTCAGCACTAGAAACTCTTCTCTCTCTAGCTGCCTCTGTCCTGCACTGGTTTTGGGGTTATGGGGTCTCGGGCTTTGGGGAAACTTTCTGAGGACCCAGTTCTCATGTGTCCTTTGAGCTAACTCTGTGTCAGCCTTGTGGACTGGGAGTTATGAACCAGGCAGTCTTAGGTTCAAATCCCAGCTCAGCCACTTAGTGGCTGTGTGACCCTGGGCCAGATGCTCAGCCTCTCTGGGCTTGTTTCCTCATGTGCATAGTAAATCTACTTTGCGGTGGCATCCTGAAGTTCAGAGGAAACAGACCTGAAGTGCTCAGGTCAGGGCTGGGCTTTCCCTTTCCTATCTGTACCTCAGAGCTTCTAGGCCTTCTGGGGCTGTCATCTCTTCATCATCACACACCCAGGTCTCTGGGTGGGTTTTGACTGAGAAGGATTTCTAAAGATTCTGTTCAGCTTCTTTTCTTTTCTTTTCTTTTTTTAAGATTTTATTTATTTGACAGAGCAAAACACAGCCATAGAGGGAACACAAGCAGGGGGAGTGAGAGAGGGAGAAGCAGGCTTCCCGCCAAGCAGGGAGCCCGATGTGGGACTCGATCCTGGGTCTCCGGGATCATGACCTGAGCTGAAGGCAGTCGCCCAACCAACTGAGCCACCCAGGCGCCCCTGTTCAGCTTCTTTTAGATAGGTGATACAAACATACTGGAGGCAGCAGAAGTAATTATTACTCACAGAGAAATGCAAATATTTTTATGAATATCCTATGAAAAATTGGGGCCTTTTTTCCTGAGCAAATAGTCCTGTTTATTTCTCCAACAAAATAGCCACAGCTGGACTGCAGGGCCAGGCTTCCAGTGCCAGTGGTTTTTCTCAGGGGTCAGCTTGCCTCCCCCCCCC